>JAASFW010000585.1:0-15049 GCA_023334005.1 Globisporangium orthogonon
GGTAGAGATGGAGTGCGTGAGAAGAGATAGAAGGTGGGGAGTGCATCATGGTTGAAGTGGCACTTTCCTTCCTTCTGCGAGTCAGTCTGCTCAAGGGCCATCACATAGACTATGATGACCGTGTGTCCCAACACGCGCAAGAAGAGCGCGGCAAGCTCTCCTCCAGCACACACCTCGCTCTCTCGCTCTCGCTCTCTCTCGCCACGAAAAGCTGGACATGCATGCATGTGTGATTCCAAGTGATCTCACGCGAGCGGCGTCTAATCCAGCGGCCGTCTAATCCGCCTCGGGCGACTACAGCAGGGAGGGCTGTATACATCCTGTTTTCCGCTCGCTGGTACGAATGTGTCAACTCGGTGGTTTAAACCCTCTTGTCCAGAGTGGGTACTCCCGCTAAGCGGACAGCTCGTTCGACCTCCTCTTCCCCGCGCACATGTGTGCTGGGTGGGTGCACTCTGCGCCAGCTCCTTCACGTTCTCTTTCCCTGCGTGTGCAAGTGGCGTCGTCGACTCTCGCGGCGTCATGCGTGTACCTCGCATGAAAAAAAAAGAAGCAGAGCCAGCACCAGGACGGCGAGTATAGCGACGTGCATCCATGCTGCACATGAACTCACGTGAGACTCCCAGGTGTGCGGTTGGCGTGGCGTGTGGTGCGTTATGCCAGCGGGTGGATGGATAGCTTGTGTGCTGTTACCTGCCGCTAGTGGCCTGCTGTGAGACGGCCAAGTAGTGAGCCAAACACACCATAGCACACATCTTTTACACCACAGTACGTATCGTTGTGTGGCAGGTGAGGATGTTGGACGAGCGAGGAGAGTACGCTGAGGAAGACTGAGGTTTGTGTGCGAATGGATGACCAAGGTTGCATACTTTACACTGCCTGCCTCACGGTGCGGCACGTCACGACGTCGATGCCTCTCACGCTGCTGCTACTTCTATTGCTGTAGCTAATAAATACGAGTCCATATGACGGAGCTGCTTGCTCGCTCACTCGTTGGCGAGCACGCGGGCGGACTCTGCTGTACCTCATAGCGCGACCTCGCAGTCGACAAGCGAACACTCGCTGGATCCGAGGATCTCGATGAGGTAATCGAGGCAGTAGCCGTCAAAGTCCAGGAGCACGTCCGAGTCGTCTGCGGCCGAGTCAGTTGCGTCGCTCAAATCCATCTCACTGCTATCGTCGTCGGGGTCGTGGATGAGCGAGTCAATGGAGTCGGTGCGTTCGCGTTGCTCGAGTGCATCAAAGTCGGCGCCGTCCATTGGAGCGTCGACGCCCGCAGGTGAGCCGACAGCAGATATGGAGACTGCTGGGTGAAGACCGCGGCGCACAGGAGCACCGAGAGCCGCAGCAGCGTCGCTCGCCGCAGCCTTGCAGAGCGAGACCATATCGTCGCCGAGACGGTGTTCCGGCCGCACGAGCTTCTTACGATCCTTGCGCAGACCGCGCAGGCGGCGCGCGACCTTCTCGTAGTACTTTTGCGCGTGGGTCTGCACCTGACGCGCCGAGCGCGTGCCGACTTGTTCGGCAATGAGCTTCCAGGGGCCGTCGGGGAACATCTTGAGGCCCATGAGAAACTTGTCGTGCTCTTCGGCGGACCAGACACCGCGAGTGGCGGCGCTGCTGCTGCTGCTGCCGCTGCTCTTCGAGGTGCGCTTCTTGCTGATGATGGCCATCCGAGAACAAAGTCGGCGGAGATCGAGCTGAGTAAAGTGGTTGAGTGGGAATTTGGGAATGAGCGGACGAATGAAGTTGATGCGGACGCATTTACGGATGGGCCAAGTGGGGCTGCAATTCGTGTTGCGGTGCGTTGTGTCCAACGCGCCTCGCGCCTGTCGATCGGGGTCTTCGAGGTCTTCGATTCCAAGATCGAGACCTCTGTATGCAAAAGCAAATTAGTCGAGATAGGTTTTGAGTCACACGCCTGTCAAAATGACGACGAATGGCATACAAAAAACAAGTCGTTTCGGCAGTTTGGGGGAAAAAAATGGGTTAACTAACTTTCCTGGATTTTCCAATATGATTCACACAATGCAACCCTCACAAAGAAAATGCAACACAACCAACGTGGCAAACAGCGACGACGCAACGTAGTTGGCGCTTGCATCGACCAACACACATGAAGGACTTTGCCTTCCAACATGAGTTCGAGCAGCGCTACCAGCTTCGCGACTGACGTGAACGACGATAAGTCGGGTAGACCAACGTCAAGCAAGGCCAAGCGTCATACCTGGCAATCGGGAAAACGCTGCAAGATCGAGATAAACAGCAAGTGCACAATGTGCTGCTGTGGCTCGATTGAAGCTCCAGATACCCTATCACTCCAATGTTCCAGCCATCGAGTGATGGGAAACGTTCTTCGGAGGCTGCCAAATCTAACCAAGCTATATGATCTGCATATCGGTGAATATGATCGGCATTTCAAGAGTCATGCGCACGCTTGGAGATCGGCTGGTGGAGCTCGAGCTCTCTGCGCTTCTTCGATGTCTGTGAACCCGTTCCCAACACTTGGCACGCTGCAAGGAACTTCTCGAGCGACACAAGTGCCTGCGGCGGTCCGTTGAGCTCCTGAACTGACCTTAGAATCTGCTGCACGCTCTCCTTCCCCAGCATCCGTTGCTGCATCGCTTTCTGCATCCGCTCCATGATCTTCTGGTGCCACACACGTGGGATCGGTGACTCGATGGTCCTAGACTCTGCTGCTTCTAGATCAAAAGGTGACGGCACCAGGTTGCTGGTAGAACTCGAACTCGAGCTCCAGAAGAAGTCGAACACAACGCGGCATTGCGACAGGGCGTGCCACCGCTCGAACGGAAGGCGATTCGCAGTCGAGAAGAGTCGGAGGCGGCGGCACTCGACTGTGTGCAGCGTCCCCGTTCGCATTCCGAGCAGGATGTCTGTGAGCGTCTGATCTTCCGCGAGCGGACGGATCAGCTCCTGTGCTCGAACTGCGACGACTTCGCCCTTCCGGTTGTATACGAGCGCGATTTGCTCGAACATATCTGCGTCAATCAAAAAGAGATCGCGTTTCGATGGCGATAGTGGACCGCCTGCTGCGTTTGCGGTACATGGTGCCATCAGTCGCGAAGTTCGGAGAACGGACTGCAGCGTCAGCGTTGGGTGCGAGCTCATCGGTGTGGCCAGGTGCCAGTTCTCAGAGTTCAGCAGAGTCTTCATGTTCTCAAGCACAATGCGCCCTACTCGACGCGTGAGCTTCATCATCATTTGTCGCGGTCGCTCGGGTTTCGGCAACGCCCCGATCTCGTGCAAGAACAGCTCGTCCTCTTCGCTGCGTTTCCATATCCGCAGCAGGTGGAATCCCCAGAGTGGGTCTGCGAGCGACGACTGATGTACCGCCTCGAACCACGATCGAGATGTGAGACTGAGGTGATACAGCGCCTTCACGCTCATGTACTCTTGGAGACGCATGAGGTTCTTGCGAGTGGCGCTAGTGCCTGATGCGGCAGCACCATTGTAGAAGCATACGGCAAGACTAACGCCATTCGCCTGATACAGCTCGGGATCCAGCTTGTAGACCGACTGCTGGTACACCTTGCAGTGTCGAGACACCTCGCTTGCACTCGTGAGTACCAGTGGCGGGATGTTCGATGGGAGAACACCCCGTGTGTTCGAGATGGATGCTCCGTTCCCCCCGCTGGCCTTGATCCGCTTGCGGATGGCCGCACCAGAAAGTTTTTCACCACCGATGCCGCCTCCAGAGGATAAAGACTGCGGCGGCGCTGGGCGAGGAACCTCTTCCAACGCATTTCGTTTGTGCGCCAACTGCAAGAGACTGGAAAGCCCTTCCGCCGACGTCTTCATTTGCAGCAAGCTGCTGCTGCCTTCGGACCTGCTCTTCTGTCCCGACTTGTGGTATGTTCGCAGCTTGATCGGAGCTCCACAATGCATGTTCGGCAGTATCTCTCTCGTGAAGTCTCGCGCAGCACTCACTTGCAGGCTGGCACTCACTGATGACGAGATGCTGATGTCGGAACTCTCGATGGTGCTCTGGCACTCTTTTGAACAGAAGATCTGCGTCGAGAGCGATTTCGATGCCATGAGATCGCCGCGAACAGACCCCTGTGAGCGCGGGAAGCGAGAGCCGCAGTTCCAGCATGTGACTAGCTGCTGACCGCTCGTGGGAGGCTTGCGTAGTGGCATCGCAACTTTTCGGTGCCGCTTCTCGCGCTCGTTGTCGCCTGCTTCCATCGACGGTGCTTGCATTCCTGTGCTCGTCAGACCAGGAACTCGTGGCGAGATTTTGGGAAAGAGCGTTGGAGTTCCGCGCGGACTCGTTGGCGAGGTGTGATCTTGTCCTGACTTCTTGCTTTTGACGCTGCTCGATGGTTCGGAGCGATCTGAGAGCGGCGAGGATACTTTCTCCATCTGCTTCTGTTGTTTGTGAAGCTTCGCAGTGGTTTGTAGGAATGCCTTCCAGTTCGGATCGCTGTTGGACGAGATGACGTCCTGGAAGAGCCGCCGCATCTTCCCCGGAGGCGTATCGAGCAGCGCTTTGCCCGTGATTTGCTCGTGGATCACTACCTGCGCGAACGCTGTCAGCTGCATCGCTTGCAGGTGCTGCGCGAGCTCCAAGGCGTCCCAGTACGACGGCATGATCGTGCTTGTTTCAGGATTACCGCTTTGGCGATCTCGTGACGAAGAAGAGCATGCACCGCTATCTGGTTTTGGAAGCCCAGCAGCTCCTGGTGACGAAGTGTGTCCGCTTGATGCCCCTTTCCATTTGGTGCCGCTCTTGCCTGTTCGGTAACTCATCTTCCACGCGACGCGCTCGGCTTCCACGCGCACCTTGACGCTCGCGAGCCGGTCTTCCATCTCGGCGACATCCTGCTCCAGATCGAGACTCTTGCTCGCCATTCGTCTACGACACAAATGGGCCGGGACATGCAGTAAACTTGGGTCGGCGCACTTCTACTCCTCTATTTTTTCAGTAACTAAGGACATCCGAGCGTGCACTCCAGTGCAGCCAGCTTAGCAACAGCCCCTGATAAGGCTACCTGCTCACGACAGCACAAAAGTTTGCACGTCTACGCGAACGGCAGCTTCAGCGCCTGGTACAAGAACGCCATCTCCATTGCGCTCTCCTGCAGCTGCTCCAGCCGCCCGCCGCCTCCGAAATGGCCGTCGTCCTCGCTCAGCTTGAGCAGCAAGAGCTGCTTGTCCGCACTCTTCTGCGCTGCGCGCAGCTGCCGCAGCTTGTAGACCCACTTCACGGGTTCCCAGAACTGCACGCGCTGGTCGTTCATGCCACCCGTCACGAACATCGACGGGTACTCTTGCCCCAAGCGCATATTCTCGCACGGTGCGTACGACCGGATGTACTCGTACACCTTTGGGTCGCTCGGGTTTCCCCACTCCTCGTATTCGTGCACAGTCAGAGGCAGGCTCGGATCCTGCATCGTCTCGAAGATGTCCAGGAACGGCACTTTCAGAACCATCGCGCGGAACAGCGACGGGTGCTCGTTCGCCATGTACCCCATTACCAGTCCGCCTGCGCTCACACCCTTGCCAGCGAGTCGCTTCGGATTCGTGAACTGCTTGTCGAGCAGGTAGGTCGTGCACGATAGGTAATCGTCAAACGTGTTGCGTTTGTGGAGTCCCTTGCCGTCGTGGTACCAGCGCAGTCCGAGCTCCCCGCCACCTCGCGCATGCGCTAGCGCGATGATCCACCCGCGCTCGAGCAGACTGAGATGCTCCAACTCAAACTGCGCCTCGAGATTCGTTCCGTACGCGCCGTAGCCAATGAGCAGTGTCGGGTTCTGGCCATCCAGTTCGATGTCTCGGTGATGGACGAGTGTCAAGGGCACTTCCACGCCAAGACTCGTGCTGCTGGGAATATACAGTCGCTGGCAGGTGTACAGCTCAGGGTCGAACACTGCGTGCTGGTGCTGGTGCTGGTGCTGAGTTTGCTGCTGCTGCTGGTGTTGGTTCTGATACTTGCTGCTCTTGCGACGTCGCGAGTCCGACTGCGAGCTCTGCTTCGCGCGGTTGCTCTCAGCCGAGATCTCCTTCAGAATCTGCAACTGTCGTGTGGACATGTCGTAGTCGTAGACGATCTCCGGCACCAGTGGCGTCGAAATGGAGAACCGCACCGACTGCGCGGTGAAGTCGCGGTTTACACCAGGGGTAATCCGACAGATTTCGTGCTTCACCGGCAGCGGCACAAAATGGCTCTCCACTCCTCGCAGCGCGTTCAGAGGGCACACACGGATCCGCGGCACACTCGCAACGCGCTCGTACAGCACGAGGAAGTCGTTGAACAGATCCACGTCCTCGATCTTCACGTCTGGGGATTCAGGCAGGAACACCTTCCACTGCTCGCTGCTCTCATTCGGACAGTCGCTGGCCGCTGTCGACGAGGTCATGATCTTGTAGTTCACCGCTTGATCGGCGTTCGTGACGATGAAGAAGCTGTCGTTCGCGTGGTCTGCAAAGTACGCTGTGCCGGGCTCCCGCGAGCGCAGCAACCGCGGCTTGGCGTGCGCGTCGTCGCTCGCCAGCGCGTAGATCTCGGACGTGTTCTTCGAGTTGCAGTTGATCAAGACGAACTTGCCGTCCTTGGTCTGCGAGACATCGACGAAGAAGCCGTCGTCCTGCTCCTCGTACACCTGCGCAGTAGTGATGCACAGACGATGAACCATCAAGAAAATGAGATTTTCCCCGCGCTTTGCTCGCACTCAACTCGGCGAAGGCATGGACTTCACGTCGTCATCGTTTGCACGCACCAACTCTTGCGCCTTCGAGTCGCAGTCGAAGCGGTACACCGCGAACGGCCGGCGATGCGCGTCCACTCGTGTGTAATAGAAGCACCGCTTACCGGCCACGTTGCACCACTCGGCGTTGCGCACACCCACCAGGTCGTCGCCGAGCGACACGAGGCGCTGCGAGCGTAGATCCTTGACGAACGCGCGGCACTGCTCGTGCTCGTTCTCCATCACGAGCAGCAGCCAGCGCTCGTCGGGCGAGACCTTGAGCGCCACCACGAACGGGAAATCCTGCGCCAGCAGCGGCTCGCGGTTCTGATCCAGCACAATCTCCTCGCGGCCGGTCGTACGGTGGCGCCGGCAGTACGCCTGGTAGTTCTCGCCCGCCGACTGGCGCATGAAGTACTCATACGAGCCGATGCGCTCCGGGATCGTGGCGTCCTCGCGCACGAGCCGGCGCCGCAGCTCGAGGTAGAGCGCGCGCTCGGTCCTGCGGAAGCGTGGCTGCGCGAGCTGCTGTGAGAGGTACGCGCGCTCCGCCTGGTGGGGAAGGATAAGTGCATGCCACCGTTCGTCATGCCACGAACACAAGTCGCTGAAACGGGTTAGGGATAAATCACCTCTAAAAACCGCTGGAGCTTCGGGTGGCTCGGGTCGCGCAGCCAGCGCCAGTCGCCATCGCTACCGCTTCGGGCGACAGAGAAGAAGCGGAGCAGCGCTGGCGCCGGCGCTAGCGACGTATGCGGATGCAGCGGCGGTGGCAGCGGCGTCGAGCGAGAGACCGCTGCCGAGCGAAGCAGCCGCGCAGTAGGCCACGCACGTCGACCCCGAGTCATTGGTGTCCACATTGCTAATAACGAGTAGAACCTGTCCATTTCCGAAAGTTACAGGCTAAAGAAATGCTGACTCTTTCGTACTTAGAGCGGTGTGTCCTTCTCGCTTACTTCCGTTCGTACTTTGCCGCATGGCTTCCTGTACTTTTTTGCGCTCATACTCACCCCAAATCAGTTTTCTGTGAGGGGGGAGTGAGGTGGAATTTCTCCCCAAGAACTTGCTCATAGTGACGAAGGCGTGCGCGGCAAAGGCGCCCGTGGAGACAGAAAGGAAGGTTAGCCTCCTTCACCCTCGCTGACATGGAGGGCGTCAAGGTCGGTCTCTCTCTTCGCGCTCGCAGCAGCATTCATGGCCTCATACGCGCCCTGCATGGCGTCCGCGGTCTCACGCTGTTCCGCTGCTGGGTCGCCCTGTATGTCAGGTGTACGCGCCCGATGCCGAGCACATGTGGCTCCCGGGCGTCGTGAGCCAGGTGCGCGGCGACAAGGTGACCGTGCGCCTCGAGAACCTCGTGAGCCCCGCGGACCGCGAGGCGCTGGCGCAGATCCCCGCCGAGCGCGAGCTCCTGGAGCTCCAGGGCACGCAGCGCGAGGTGGACCTGCGCGACCCGCAGGTCGTCAAGGCGCTGCAGGCGCTCAACTCGGCGGCGAGCGGGGGCGGCGCAGCGCTCTCGCTGCCGCTGCAGAACGCGAGCGACAGCTCCACGTCGTCCAACGGCTTCGAGGACATGATCACCATCGACCACCTGCACGAGGCGTCCATCCTGCACAACCTGCGCCGCCGCTTCTTCCGCAAGCTGCCGTGTGCGTGGTTCTCTCTTTTCTTGCTGCCTGCGGTGGAGAGTGAAAAGGAAGCTGACACTGAACCACCGCATTGCAGACACGTATACGGGCAAGATCTGCATCGCCGTGAACCCGTACCAGTGGCTGAACCTGTACGACGCGGCGGTGATGGACCGCTTCCGCGACGGCTCGCGCGAGCACAAGCCGCCGCATGTGTACGCCGTGTCGATGGAGGCGTTCGTCAACATGCGCACAAAGAAGGAGGACCAGTCGATCCTCGTCTCGGGCGAGTCCGGCGCCGGCAAGACCGAGACGACCAAGATCGTGATGAGCCACCTCGCGGCGCTCGCGGCGAACGCCAACTCCAAGGTCATCCAGCAGATCATCAAGGCCAACCCGCTGCTCGAGTCCTTCGGCAATGCCAAGACCGTGCGCAACGACAACAGCTCGCGCTTCGGCAAGTTCACGGAGCTCCAGTTCACGACGGACGGGCGGCTCATCGGCGCGCGCTCACGCACGTACCTGCTTGAGAAGTCGCGCGTGACGACGCAGGCATCGGGCGAGCGCAACTTCCACATCTTCTACCAGCTGCTCAGCAAGCGCGAGCAGTTCCCGGAGCTCTCATTGAACGCACACCAGGTCTTCAAGTACGTGTCGGAGAAGGACAACGGCGTGCCGCCCGACGACGAGGGCGACCTGGACCGCACGCGCGAGGCGCTCGAGCTCATCGGTATCGAGGCGGCGTTGCAGCAGGAGATCTTGCGAATCCTGGCGGGCGTGTTGCATCTCGGCGAGACGAGCTTCTGCGCGGCGAACGGCGACGTGGACGCGTCGCAGCTCGTCGATCGCCAGCCGTTCGCAACCGCATGCGGGCTGCTCGGCGTGGACGCGGCGGCGCTCGAGCGCGCAGTGTGCAACCGCAACGTGGTGGTCGGGCGCGAGGTGTTCTTGAAGCCCATGACGAGCGACCAGGCCACGGACTGTCGCGACGCGCTCGCCAAGAGCCTCTACTCAAAGCTCTTCCTCTGGCTCGTGGATCAGATCAACGCGACGATCGGCGTGAAGACCGCGGACGCGGAGTCGTTCATCGGGATCCTCGACATCTTCGGCTTCGAGCACTTTGAGCACAACTCGTTCGAGCAGTTCTGCATCAACTACGCGAATGAGAAGCTTCAGCAGAAGTTCGTGCAGGACGTGCTCAAGACTGTGCAGCTCGAGTACGAGGAGGAGAACATCACGTGGAATCACATCCAGTTTGCCGACAACCAGGACGTGCTGAACCTGATCGAGGGTCGGCTCGGCGTCATCAGCTTCCTGAACGAGGAGTCGCTGCTGGCCACGGGCTCGGACGCCGCGTTCGCGAGCAAGCTCGGCGCGGTCATGGAGAACAATCCGCTGCTCGAGACGCCCCGGCTCAACCAGTGCGCATTTGCGATCTACCACTACGCTGGGAAGGTCACGTACGACGCGACCGGATTCCTCGACAAACACCGCGACGCCATCTTGCCGGACATCAAGCAGTGCATGAGCACGTCGGTGCTCTCGATCCTGTCCAAGACATTCGCTGACGACGTGGCAGCGGCGGCGGTGCCTGCTGCTGCCGCTTCCGCGCGAGGAGGAGGATCGGCAGGACGGAAGAAGGTGCAAGCGCAGCCCAAGCGCACGACTGTCGGGACGCAGTTCAAGGAGAGCTTGTCCGAGCTCATGGACAAGATCAGCCTCACTGAGGTGCACTACGTGCGGTGCCTCAAGCCGAACGCGCTCAAGAGTGCGCACTGCTTTGCGCACGGCGACATCGTGAACCAGCTCCGGTGCGCGGGCGTGATCGAGGCGATCCGCGTCTCGCGCAGCGCATATCCGAGCCGCCTCCCGCACGTCGAGTGCGTGAAAAAGTTCCGTGTGCTCCTGAACACGTCGGCGCCGCATCAGCATCCAAACGACGACAACGTCAGCGACGCCGAGATGAAGGCCAAGTGTGAGCAGCTCATGGACACGCTCCTCCCGGGCGGCAACATCACCGACTACCAGGTGGGCGCGACGCGTGTGTACTTTCGCGAGGGTGTGCTCGAAGGTCTTGAGACCAAGCGCGCGCTGGCGCTGCGCACGTTCGCGATCGTGCTTCAAAAGACCGTGCGCTGCTACCTCGTTCGCCGTCGGTACCTCAAGCAGAAGCAGCAGGCCGTCGTGATTCAGAAGTACTGGCGTCGTTACGTGCTACGGAAGCGCTTCGTGCGCTTGAAGCGCGGTACGATCCAGCTCCAGGCGCGATTCCGCGGCCAGCGCGCGCGCACGCGTTACCGCGCGATGAAGTTCGACTACCTGATCATCCGCTTCCAGGCGATCTTCCGCGGCCGCACGGTGCGCCGTCAGTACCTACGCAAGCTCCAGGCGGTAAAGAAGCTTCAGAGCTTCTCGCGCTTCACGCTACTGCGTCTCGTGTTCTTGCGCAAGATGGAGAGCGAGAAGAAGAACAAAGCGCTGAGCTCGAAAGTGGCGCAGCTCCAGCTAAAGCTGGACCGGAAGCACGTCATCTCGCCCGTGAGCAGCGCGAAGCTGTCGCCGTCCGCAGCGAAGACGCGGTCGAGCGCCGCGGTGGCCGGTGGCGGTGACGCTCCGTCCAGCCAGGCGGGTGGTTCGCACCGCGGCTCGATGATCAACCAGCGCTACAGCGGCAGCAGCGGCATCCTCGATGAGAGCCAGGAGGTCATCACTGCGCTTCACGACGAGAACGAGCGGCTCCGCAAGCAGCTCGAGCAGCAGGAGCAGGAGATCCAGAAGCTCAAGAACGAGAACCGCGCGCTCAAGAACTGGCAGAAGTCGAAGGAGGTGGATGAGAAGGTGCAGAAGATGGCGCACCGTGACCAGGAGAGCAAGGACCTGACGTACCTCTCGACGCTCGAGGCCGAGTACGAGAAGCTGCGCAGCTACATGTGCGAGGCGCTCGAGCTCCCGAGTGATCTGGGCTCGATCATCACGCCGGTTGCGAACGGTGCGGCAACGAAGGATCCGGCAGCTAGTACTACGACCTCTGGAGCGTCGGGATCAACATCGGCGAACTTGCGATCGTCGTTCGTGGGACAGGCGTCGGACAAGGCGCTGCTCGCAAGTCTATCGGCGGACCAGCAGAAGGCGTCGGAGGCGCAGAGCCTGGTCCTGAAGAGCGCGGCGCGCATCGCGCACGCGAAGAGCAAGGTGTCCGGCAAGGGCAGCGCGCGGCGCGTGAAGGAGCAGTGGGAGGAGATCCGCAATTTCCCACCGCCGATGCAGTTCACGCTCGGGTCCGTGCCGTGGAAGCGGCTGCTCGCGGACTGGGCGCAGGGCAACCCGAAGAAGCTCGACTACATGACACGGTGGCTCAAGAACGTCCTGGACGGCGGCCCGATCGTATCGGACACGTTCCCTATGGGCGTCGAGCTCAAGTACGTGACGCCGATGATGCTCGACGGCTTCATGCAGCTCATCATCCCTAAGCTCGCGGAGCGGCCGGACATCCAGGTCCACGTGCACACGAAAGAGTTCATCGGCACGAGCATGCGCATCACGCTGTCGCAGCTCGAGAAGGGCCCGAGCGCGCCGGGCGGCCCGCGCGTCCACCAGCCACTCGCTGATCGCTCGCCGCCGATGGAAGTGGAGGACTTCCAGCGCATCTCGATCCTCGCCAACTCGGCGGCGGGAGCGAGCGGTCGTTTCTCGACATCGTCCACGATGAGCCTGTCGCCATCTGAGTCGTCGTCGATGCTCTCGGGCACGTCGTCCGGACGTTCGAGCGGGTTGTTCCGCTCGAGTCGCACGAGCGAGAGCCGCAACTCGTTCTTCCAGTCGCGGAACAGATAAGCGCGTGTATCTGAGTGCTGACAAGTGTGATGAAGGCGCTCGAGCGCAGGCTGTAGAGATGCGGAGAAGCCGATTATGGCTGTGCGATCGGCAGCAGCGTGAAGAGGTGAAAAGCGAGAGCACCGTCAACATGTCTCGATCACCTTATGACACTGAAGGGAGGAAAGCGATGCGATGCTGCGTCGTGTCAGCTAGATGGTGAGGTAGACGGTTGCTTCCGAGTGAGAGAAGGGGGCGACGCGTATGATGCGATGATAAGAGCGACAGAAAACAAGACTGCGTGTGTTCGTGTTGAGGGAGTGCAACCTGCGCGAATTGTCTTCGCATGCGTTTTTGACGCTAGAGCAGGCTGCCATCACGAGGTAAGGAGGGGTTCTCGTCGACAATCTTCCGAGGCGTCCAGTCTTCGCGGTGGCATGAAGAGTAGAAAGAAAAGGATGGTACCACGCGCGGTCTCGTACGGCTCTCCGGTGCTTCTCTCTTTGCTGTGAATAACATGGTCTGTCGTGCTTTGGATTCGCGAGTTTACCCTCTCGCCTTGGCGAGCAGTGTTTGGGTGCTTGATCTGGACCGAGGACGACGACAAGCACCAAGATATTTGCGCTCGGAGGCGCCAGCCTCCCTCGTCGCTCATTCGCGCTTCTGCCAGATCGACCGCAAGACACAACCCGAACTCGCACCGGACGAAGTGTATAAACTACCTTCGTCTCTGAAGAATGGGGAGCACGAGGTCCACAGATGCGTTCTATGGCAATGTGCCACTCAAATCGCAAGCCGTACCATTCGCCGCGATCGGTTCTCGCTTCTGCGCTCCGGACATCGTCCGGATTTGTGCCAAGAACAATGCGTTCACGGACGCGAACTCGGGCAAAGTGGTGTTCCGGACTGGAAGCAAGCAGCAGCCCACGCGGCTGCTGGATGCGGATGGTGAGACGGTCGTAACGCTCAAGGAGCTTGCACGATACGCGCAGGCGGCGTACGCGCCAGCCACGTATAAAGACGAAGAGTGCGGAGGAAAACTGTTCCGCGTGTTCTTGAAGATAGGAGAGCTGACCCTGCACTCGTTCGAGGACACGCAGCTGCGTGTTGTTTTCTCAGACCCGGCAACCGGCGCGCACTGCAACGCTGTGATGGACGGTGAGTGGCGCGGCAAAGTCGCGCACTTCTGGCTCGACCGCGGTGGTGCCCGTGCGCGTGAGCTGGTGGCCAAGGTGTACCGGCCGCTTCGTTCACTGCGACGCGGATACGTGCTGGAGGTCGCCGGGAACGTCGACTGCGCGCTGTTAGTGCTCGTATGTGCGCTTCTGGATGACGCGCTGCGCAAGCACCGTCTTGAAAGGAACAGGCGCGTGACCAACCCGCAGCTGTACGCGAAGTACTTGTACGTGTAAGGTGCCGATAGGAAGGGATGAGATGCGCGAAGCAGACGGCAATGGACAATGGCGAACACCCATCGAAGGTACCTTTGCTTTCTCTCGGTATTCTGCTTTGTGCAAGCTGCTCGAGTTCACAGTCTCATGCGCACCGACGTACAAGTCGCATAGCGCGTAATTCCTCATTCCCATTCTAGTACTTGGATCATGCAGACGAGCATCATCTTTCGTCAGCGCTTCCTCACTCAATGAACCCAACGTGCACCAATAGTGCGTCACTCGGTGAACCCAGCGACCACGTTGCAATCATCCAAGAGATCCACTTCTTCACCTTCTCGTTCTCACTCTCGATGCAGACATCCCTCTATTCAGGACTCGGAAATCGACCGAGAGCGAGAGATATCATGCATGGTTATCAGGACGATCGCGTATAAGCAGCATGATTTGAATCACGAAGCACAGCTTGCCACACTCGAGAGACCTCAAAGACCTTGGACCACTCTCAGTCCACGAGCCGATATCATCGGCACAACGAAGGATGACCGACCGCCTGTGAGTGGCGACGATGAATGATTGCAAGAGGAACCACTTTGTCCCTGCGTTGGCGTGGCGCGCAAGGGGATTCCCTCTCTTTCAGAGTGGGTTCGCTTTGTTTCGGACGCTGCGAGCCGTGAACACGCCACAAAAGCACTCCGCGAGCTCTCATCATACCAGCACTCACTTGCTGATTTACTCGCGACCTCGCACGCACACACGCCGTCTTCTTCTCCATCGTTGCCGTCGCGTTCGCTCGCTCAAACTCCCGCGAGAGGCGGAGGGAACGACCGGCCCGCGTGGTGTTGGCCTGTCTGGCTAGATGAACGATATCGCGCGATATCATGGGTTCCCATTGTCTAGATCCGTGGCAGGTCGACAAGCGCCGCCGCCGCCCCAACAGCAGCAGCAGCAACAGCAGCAGCAACAGCGCGGGACAGGTATCTGGTCCATCGCCGAGCACGATCGGTTCCTTGACGCGCTAAAGAAGTACCCCCTCGGCCCGTGGAAGGCGATCGCAGAGCACATCGGGTCGCGCTCGATCCGCCAGGTACAGACCCACGCGCAGAAGTATCAGGAGAAGGTGCTACGGCGCCTCACGGGCTCGAGCAAGGCGAAAGTGCTGCGGCTGCGTCAGGAGCACCGCATCGACCACGACGTGCTCGAAGGGCAGTCGCTCCTCGCCACACCGGGCGAGCGTCGGTGGAGCGCGCGCAAGGCGTCAGCCGCCAAGTTGAGCGAGTCGGGACCGTCGATGCCTTTGCGTTCACAGCCACCGTTTGAGCGATCCACCAGCGTAGACGAGAAAGAGGAGGGGGAAGAGGAGGACGCGCCGACGTTCGACTCGGACCTGTTTCGCCTCTCGCTGTCTGAATTTGACGATGAGATTGGTGACGCGATGAAGCTCGAAACTGGCAGGGACTTCGGAGACGGCAGCGACAAAGACAACGACGGTGACGACGAGGAGGAAGAA
>JAASFW010000586.1:0-15048 GCA_023334005.1 Globisporangium orthogonon
CCTGATGTGAAGTGTACAGGACGCAACCGAGCTGGAACATTGAGCAGCAGTGTGCGCAGAATCCGTATCGTCCTGATTCACAGCGCATGACGATCAGCGTTGGTCTCGCGATAGGAGTTTGTTCTGTTCCGAGTAAATGACCACATGAGCGAATGAGTGAGTGAACGAACGAGCGGTGTGCGAGAGGTACTGGATGGATGGAGAGAGGAGGCAGAGATGTGGTCGAAGCGAGTCGCATCGAGTTGGTGTCGTCGATTCTTCGTCAAACAAAGTGGAGTGAGATCATCGTCACAGCTGTGCAGATGATCAACTCCAGATTTCCAGAATCATGTCCAAAGTAGAAGAGATGTACATTATCAAAGTAGGCGAAACCGAGTCGTAGCTTAGCAAATGCTGAATTTTATAATTTATGATGAAACCGCGTACTGGTTTTATGAGATTGATACCGAATAGAAGACTGTAGAGTCTACTATTCGAGCTCGTTTTATTGCGCGCCAACTTTCGATGAATCGTACTTTGCCGAGGAAACGAGCAACGTAGCGGCGCGCACACACACTTGCTGTGCTGCTTTGGCGCCACGACTGCCGGCGCCGCATCACCATGGAGACGATGAAGGAGATCACGGTGAACATCAACGGCATGGGCGGCATGGTGCTGTTCCAGGCCAGAGACGGGCCGCTCGCGGGCCACGACGTCGTCGTCACGAGCGGCGAGGACGGCGTCGTGTACCTCACAGACCTCTCGACCGAGCGCGTGGTCTCCGAGACAGTCGTGTGCGACGGCGCCGTGCCGTCGTGCGCCGTGACGCCCGAGCAGACGCACCTGCTCGTGGTGCAGGACGAGGAAAACGCGCTCTACAGCTACGCGCTGCCGTCGTCGACGAGCGGCGGCAGCAGCGCCCCGCAGCTCGACAAGCTGCTCTTCCGATCCACGGTCGCGATCCGCCACGTCGTGTGCTCGCACAAGTTCGTGGCGGTGGCGAGCGAAGACGCCAATGTGAAGGTGCTGCTGCGCGCGACGCCTGACCAGGTGATCGTGGTCGGTGGCCACGGGCACGGCATCAAGAGCGTCGCGATCGACCCGAGCGAGCAGTTTCTGTGCTCGACGAGCGAGGACGGCACGGCACGCGTCTTCGAGCTGCATCCGGAGCACTTGGCGGCGGTCGAGCGCGCTGTCTTCAAGGTGCACTACAAGGACATCAAGGACGACGAGGTGCTCTGCCGCTGCGCGTGGCAGCGCGGCGATAAGAACAACAGCAATCTGCTGGCGGTGCCGGTGAACCAGGGCGTCGTCGAGCTCTTCGACCGCTCGGCGGGCTGGAAGAGCGCCGGACAGCTGCTGCTGCCGGTCGGCAAGAGTGTGCCCTCGGACGTCAACGTCCTCGCGTTCTCGCCGAACGGCATGTACGTGGCGGGCGCGACGCTCGCGAAGCAGGTGATCGTCTGGTCGGTAGCCACGAAGGAGGTGGTCCGGTCCTTCCGACTCGACTACGCGGTGCTCGCCGTCGAGTGGGCGCAGGCGCAGAACGCGCTCGTGGCGTTCCACGCGGGCGGCAAGTTCGGCTTCGTGAAAGATGTCATTCCGATGGGGCGCACGCCGCCGCAAGTGGTTGGCGTCGCTGCGAGTGCTGCGAGTGCGTCTACTGCAACCGCTGGAGACACAAACGCGAAGAAGCGCAAGAAGGCAACCTCGTTCATTGACGACGAGGCTGGCGAAGACAACCGTAGTATCGTAGATGAGGAAGAAGAAGAGGACGAGAGCGAGACGCGGGTCGAGGCCATCAAGGCGAGCTTCGGCTTCGGCCAAGCGGCGGCTACCACCTCGCTAGTAGACGAGGAGGACGATGTAGGAAGGAGTGGTCCGCGTCGCAGCGGCGGAGAAGCCGCCTCTGCCACTTCAGTAGCAGTCTCCCCGTTCCGCACATTCACGGAGCCGTTCCAGTCGGGGAGCGTCCAGGACGGCGGCGCGGTGTGCCTGCTTGCGTGGACCCCCGTGGGCGAGATCGAGACGATCCGCGGCGCCAATGTGAGCGAGAACCTCGTCAAGGTCGAGTTCGCCGACAAGGCGCGGCGCGGCTTCAAGTTCAGCGACAACTACCTCTTCTCCATGGCGGCGCTGGACGACCACGGCGCGTTCTTCGGTGCACCGCGGCGCGCTCGTGAGGAGTGGGAGGACGCCGACGCGAGCGGGAGCGGCGTGACCAGCAGCTTCGTCTTCTACCGCCCGTTCGAGTCGTGGGCGAACAACAGCTCGTGGCACCTCGACCTGCCCGAGGGCGAGGACGCCGAGTGCGTAGCGGCGGCCGCCGAGTTCTGCGCCGTCGCGACGTCGCTGCACTGTCTGCGCATCTACACGACGAGCGGCATCGAGTATGCGCTGCTACGCCTGCCCGGTCGCGTCGTGACCATGTCTGCGAAAGAATCGCGGCTGGCAGTCGTGTACCAGGACGTGTTCGGCACGCTCGCGTTCCAGCTGCTGCAGGTGCGCGTGAGCTCGTCGGCGCGGCGCGTGACGCTGCTGGCGAAGGGCCGCGTGCCGCTCTCTCCGCCGCCCGCGGACGTCTTCGCGTCGCACCGGGAGAACGAGCTCGCGCGCGAAGACGCGCGCAATTGGTCGACGCTCGTGTGGCTCGGCTTCGACGACCGCCTCGTGCTCTACGCGGTCGACTCGCTCGGGTGCGTACAGGCGCTGTCCGAGAGCGTCGGGTGGAACTGGTTCCCCATCGGCTGCGTCGGCAATGCGCTCAACAAGAAGCCGGCCGACCGCACGCGCGTGTTCCCGCTCGGGGTCGTGAACGACTCGCTGCTCTACTTCCCGCTCGAGAAGGGCGCGCGCGCGCCGAAGCTGCGCGGCAAGCACCGCCCTGTGCCCCTCACGTTCGCGCTGCGCACCGCGTCGTTCCCCAAGACGACCAGCAGTAGCAGTAATAAGAAGGACGCGGCGGCATCGGCGAACGTCATGTGGCAGAACGTGCGCGTGTTCGCGCTCGAGGAAACCGCGGCAACAGCAGGTACTGACGCGTCGGACGACAGCGTCGTGCAGGAGCACGCCGAGATGGACAAGGCTTTGATCTTGATGATGAAGACGGCGTGCGCGAACGACGAGCCGGCGCGCGTGCTGGACCTGGCCAAGTGCCTGCACCTGGAGAAGTCCCACCAGATCGCGCAGAAGCTCGCGATCCACTTTGGGCTGCGGCAGCTGCAGAGCGAGCTGTACCAGCTCTACTTCCGCACGTTTGAGGAGCCTCAGCAGCAGCAGCAGCAGCAGCGAGACGAGTTGGACTACGCTCGGAGCGAGCGCAGCTCGCAGTCCCAGTCCTATCAGGTACCAGCAGCAGCAGCGGCGCCTCTACAGGAGCCGCTGCGCGCAAGTCTTCAGAGCAAGGCGCTGCTGAGTCGACGAGCAGCAGCTCCGCAGGAGAAGGAGAGCGTGGTCGACGTCAGTCACTCGGACCAGGAGACCCACGAAGCGGCAGAGTCTATATCGTCAGCATCGTCGTCCACGTCGTTCTTCTCCAAGCCGAAGAGTTCGTCGTCCAGCGATTCTGCTGCACCGCTATCAGCGAAGCCTGTGGTGGAGCGCTCGGTGGCGCCGGAGAACCCGTTCCTGAAGAGACCCGCGGCGCAGAGCAGGGATAAGGAGGAAGGGCTCGCAGCGAAACTGTCCAAGTTCTCGTCGCCGCCGCCCGTGAAGAAGCGCAAGTCGGGCTTGAAGAAGTAAGTGTGAAGGAGATAGGAGGAAGTAGGAAGCGCGCGCGACATCATGTGACGCGGAGAAGATCGCGAGACTGGAAGGGAATGACCCAAAGCGTGAGCGTCAATGGCGATGTGTGAAATTGTTCGCCTTGCGAGACAGGACGCGCCTTGAAACCTTCGAGCTTGCACCGAAGACGTTGGTCGGCTTGTCCAAGTTGAGGTCAGAAGAGAACTGGAGCGCGGTGGAAGACTCCTGGCGACCGACGCTGGACGGATATCTATCTCCATGAACTTCATGGACGCCGAGGCAGCCACTTGCTCGAGCGAGCTCTCCGTGAACTCCAGTGCGAACTCTCCACGAAGGTCATGTACGCCGAGGCAACCAACCGATTCGGCTAGCCGTCATCGCAGTGATAGGACGGGGAGAACGACGTCCTCATGGGGAACTCTCTCCTCCATCCTCCATCCATCCTCCATCTCCCATCTCGGGAGATCTTGCTTTGGAGGACATCCAGCGCGCTCTATTCGGGCTGTACATTCAGCACGCTGACTTGCAAGTTGTATAGTCTGACATCCCTTGGGACAATCAGCTCCGGCTCGCCAGAAAAGAGCCACATGCGATGCGCCAGTCGGTCTTTTGCCTCGCTTCTCCCTCCACATCATCCGCTCTACCCGATCTAAACCATACACACCCCATACTCGAAGCAGCACAAGCCGCGATAAACAGGATTCAGGCAAGCCACACAGGCATCTAAGCTGCGCATCACAGTACTGCACATCCATCCACCACACCAGCGCCACACCACTCGAAGACTCACCTCCCAAGTCGCGTCACCTCGCGCATCAGCGCCGCTCGTCTCATCCTCTCGCTCGCTTGCTCGCTCGCTCGCTCTCTTCTCCCGCATGCCGTCCGCCCGTCCGGCCCTGTCGTCCTCACTTACGCTCTCGCCGTTGGTCGCATGCGCCGCCGCTCGCCCAAGCGCTGGCACCAGCCACGTGACGCCGCCGACGCCGTGCAACTCGGCCAAGTCCGCGCGCGAACGCTGGCGCAGCTGCGCGCGCGCTTCCCGGCGCTCGAGTCGCCGCACCGCGAGCTGGTGGCGCGCCGCCTCGAGCACATGCTCTTCCACGCCGCGCACTCGCGCGCCGAGTTCGCGAACACCTGCAGCCTCGCGCGCCGTGTGCAGGCGCTCGTGACGCTCGACCTCGCGTCGTCCTCTGCAGCTGTGACGTCGACGCCGTCCGAGGTGGCGGCCGCGTCGTCCGCCACTAGCAGCAGAGAAGACGAGGACGCACGTGTATTGCCACCATCGCACGAGGTGAAAGACGAGCAGCGGCGCAGCGCAGACACGTGTCGCATGAAGCGCCCGCGTCGCGCGTCCGTCGTTGGCGGCGTTGAGAGCGCAAATGCCGAGCGGCGAGCGGGCGCGAGTTGCAAGCGGCGCCGGCGCGGCAGCTTCCATGTTGGGAGTGCTACGCTTGCGGTGCCGCTAGGGCGCGTGACCTCGACGACGCCAGCAGGAGCAGCGCACATACACGGAATCTCAGTAGCAGCAGCAGGAGTCATGATGGTGACGAGTGTGGGACGGGAGCAGCCCGACGATGCCTCCATGAGCAGCACGCTCTTCCTCGACAACGACACGGACCTGCTAGCGCAGGTGTTCAGCTTCCTCGATGGCCACGAGGTGTTGTGCGCGCGTGCCGTGAACCGCTTCCTGGCGGCGCATGCGTCGAGCATGGTGCACTCTCTCACGCTCGACGCGCGCAAGCTGTCGGTCTGTGGTGCGTTCGAGACACCAGCGAGTGCGACACTCGCATCGCTGCTGGTCACGTGCACGAGTCTGCGGCGCCTCGTGGTGACCAACAGCCGGAATGCGACGTGCAGGAACCTCTTGTCGGAGCTGCCGCGCGGCTACAGTCTCCCAACCTCGACCGGCGCGAAGAGCCCCTCGCAGCAGATCTGCTACGGCTCGCACGTTCTCGCACAGATCACGAATGCGTTCTGCAGAAACGCGTGCCTGTCGCTGGAGGCACTCGAGCTGCGCGCGCCGTTCGAGTTCGCGACTGAGAGTGACACCATCCTCGAGTGCCTGGATGCGCTCGCGTACCGGCACTCGCGCTACAACACATCATGGGCCAGAGGCGCGCAGCAGCGACCGGCTGTACTCAAACACCTAGTGCTCGACTCGACGTTCCTGGGCGACGCGAGGGTCCAGCAGCTTGCAGCTCGACTCCAAAGCGCCTCATCCGCAGCTTACTTCCGCGAGCTGGAGACGCTGCACTTGCGGGGTAACTTTGTTGGCGAAGCCGGCTGCGAGGCGCTCTTCCAGAATCTGCACTGCTGTCCGCAGCTCCGGGAGCTCGACTTGAGCGGCAACATCCTTACAAGCACGGACGCGGCGGCACTTGCCGCGGCTCTGAGGCGCGACGCGATTGGCTTCTCGAAGTATGTCCAGCCGCCCGTGTTGCTGCACCGGATAGCGCTTCACGAGAACTACATCGGTCTGGACGGCTTCTGCGCGCTCTCGAGCGCGATCTGCACCCGGCTGCTCCGCATGAGCGACGAGGAGATGGACGCGCGCGGCGACGAGCAGAGTCTCGTCGAGGTGAGCGGTGCGAAGAATTGCGCACCGGCGAGAAAAGTAGCGCGCTTGTTTCAGTTCTAGAGACCAAGGAGTGGGTCGATCGCTCACGAGTGAAGTGGGACGGGCTTTATGAAGAAGATCGCTGGAGGTGGTGGGAAGGAAAAGGTTTCTTGCTGTCTGGTAGTGCTGGCGGATGAGAAATGGCCGTGCTTGACGAGGTGTCTGCCTTCCCGAACGACTAGTAGCGATACAGTCTCCGTTCTGCTGCCACTGCAGCAGCGGTGCTACACTTGACCTTCTCAGCCAGTTCAGGACCCAGCACGTAGCTGGCGAATTGCTCGGGTTTCCGCCGGACGGTTCTCGCAGAGGTAGTCGACAACGTGGTGGTGAACTCGCTCGAAGGCCTCCGACAGCGTGGTCATACCGACGTTCTCGTCCCGGTTCGCATGCTGGAACTTGACGATGTCGAGGTGACCGTTCACTACTGCCGCGTGCATCGCTCTCCAGTCGAAGAACTTGGGGTCGCCGCACTCATGAAAGAACTTGATGATCGCTTCTGTAAACGCCATCGAGATGGATTCCGCATAGGTACTTTGACTTCACTGGATCTATGCGGATTCGAAGTCCCGCGTGCATATGGCGTCCACCTTTTCGCGAAACTTGTCCGTCTTTGGTTGGCATGATTCGCATCGCAGGCTATGTACCTCAACACTGAAGACAGTTCATCCGATTCAGTTGCGCGTGAAGAGTCTTGAACGCTCGCTGGATGCGGACACCATCTCTCGATGTCGTCCTCCACTTGTGGTTGAACACACATGTAGACTACATTGAACGGTCACTGGATGCACGCATCGTTTTCGATGCTGTAGCCTAACCGAGTTGCTTCCTTGTGCGTGCAGAGCTTTTGCTGTGTGCAGTAGAGTCACGAAGAGCAGCACGTAAACAACACGCTGGGTGACAGCGATGACACGTACGCCGCTGGGCAGGCGCAGTACGTGCCAGTGCAGACACCGCACGCGTCTTCGGTGGCAGTGGCAGCGATCTACAAGATCTTGGACAGCTGTCGAAGATCGACGCTTCGAAGGAAGACGAAGGCATCATCCCAGACTCGTGCGCTGATGGGATCGAGGCGACCGACGCCAACTTCACATATCCAAGCCGTCCTGACATGCAGATTCGCAAGACCTACAACGTCAAGATTGAGAGCGAGCAGACAGTGGCGTTCGTCGGCGCGAGTCGCGGCGACAAGAGGACAAGAGCACGCTGATCGCGCTGCTGGAGCGGTTCTACAATCCGTCGAGTGCCACGATCCTGCTTGGACATTCGCGACATCGAGACGCTGGGTGCGAGCTGGCTGCGGTCGCAGATCGGCCTGGTGTCGTAGGAGTCCGTGCTGTTCGCGACGACGATCTTCAAGAACATAGCGGCGGGCGACAAGGAGGACATCACGCACGAGCAGGCAGCGGAGGCGGCGAAGCTCGCGAACGCGCACAAGTACATCACGTCGCTGCCGGAGAACTACGACACGTTAGTGGGCGTGTTTTTCTGCCGTTATCTGAAGGTACCTCGCCGCTGCAGACTGCTGGGTGGGGTGCCGCTCGCCTTAGACGTAGACCTCGGCCCAGAGGAAGAGGAAGAGCGAGCCGAAGCCCAGCAGGAAGGCGGCGACGACCGCGAGCAGCAGCTCGCGCAGCAGGTTCTTGCGCGGCGCGACGCCCGCGGTGAAGAAGAGCGCGAGGGCCGCCAGCCCCGCGAGCAGCAGCAGCACCGTGAGGCTGCCGTAGTACTCGGGGTTCACGGGGCTCGAGTACGGGATGTCCTGGCAGTTGAGCAGACGAGAGCGTGAGCGCGAGCGGGCGGCAGGTGCGCGCGAGGGCGGCTGGTACCTACTGCCTACGCACCATGGTCGGCGCGCTCCCTCGTACGTGCGGGTGCTCGGGTGCTCGATCGAGTTGAGGGAATGATCACTTTTGCCAACACGTGGCGACGCCTTTTTGGCGACCACGAAGTGACTATCGCGACGGAATGACTCCCAAACACATCCGATGCGAATCAAGACCCCCGCTAGGCTCGGCCGATTCGCCTCGTCGCCACCGCGTTTCTTCACTATCGGGAGCTCCAGCCGCACATCGCCAGTCTCGAAGAAGAGCTCGACAAGAACGACAGAAGCGAGAGAAGCGCGCAGCGATGGACCGCGGCAGCAAGTTCTACGCGCCCACGGGCGAGACGACCGAGTGGGAGGACATCCTGATCAAGAAGGGCATCCTCGCGCCCAAGACCAAGGTGCAGGAGGAGGAGGAGGACGCGTCCGACGATGAGCAGCAGCGCGACCCGCGCCAGGACGCCACGCTCGACGAGCTCGACGAGATGGACGTGCGTGCCGACTCAGTATAACGCATCATTGGGAGATAGTGCGCACCGTTAGATACTCACGACCTCTTTTTTGCCGCTGCAGGACGACTACGATGACGACGCGGAGCTCCTGCGCATCCGGTGAGCGGAGAGGGTGCTGGGGTGGATGAACGAGAAGGTAGAGGACGGCTGATACAGAGACTTACGCTGCTACTGCTGCTGCTGGTGGGGGACGCACACGCGCAGTGAGCGCCGCCTTGCTGAGATGCGCGCGGCGATGGCGCGCAACAAGTTCGGGGAGATCCAGCCGATCGCCAAGGACGAGTGGACGCGCGAGGTGACGGAGGGCAGCAAGGAGCACTGGGTTGTCGCGTACCTCTGGGACGACGCGCTCGAGGAGTGCAAGCTCATGGACCGCGTGCTGCGCGCGGTGGCCGCGCGCCACCGCGACGTCAAGTTCGTGAGCATCCAGGCGCAGGCGTGCATCGAGAACTGGCCGCAGCGGAACTGCCCGACGCTCTTCCTGTACCACCAGGGCGAGCTGAAGAACCAGGTGCTGGGCATCCGCAAGCTCAAGGGCCTGGACATGAAGGTGGAAGGTGCGTCGGGAGCTCTTCGTTTCTTCTTCCCACTGGGAGGTTACTGCCTCTCAGCTAACCAACGATGCGCGTCACTGGATGCGAAAACCAGATCTGGAGGAGCGGCTCGCGGAGGCCGGCGTGTTCAAGAGCGACGAGTGAGCGAAGAGCTGCGCGCTGTGCTCGCTGCCCTCGTCTGCCATGGGAGCACATGCCGTGTGTCATCAGCAGCAGCATACTAGTAGTAGATCTTTTGCTTTTTGTAGGTTCTACCTAGTTGCGACCGAACTCTTGGCGTCGATCGCCGACTCATGGGAGCAGCAGCGCCATGGTGCGCTCAGTCCTGCAGCACCTTGGGCACCTTGAAGAAGTACCCCGCCTTCTCCGCGGCGTTCGCGAGCACCTTGTCCGCGCAGTCGCCCTCGGTCACCACATCCTCGCGCAGCGGTGCGATGCCTGCATGACAGAGAGAAGTCGGCAGTGTAAGTGCATGCTCCTCCCCACAGCTCCGAACACACGACCCCATGACGAACGCGCCTGCGTGGCTGTCGCCCTTGGCGTACAGCTCGTCGATGTCCTCGTGCAGCGTCATCGCCTGGATCGTCTTGGTGCACTGGATGATCGACTCGACGTCTTTGAGCAGCGCCGGCAGCTTCGCGTCGTCCACGTGCAGGTGGCAGAGCTCCGCCAGCTCTCGTAGCTGAGCAGTGCGTGCACGTTCGTCACCACTACGTTTGCCACAGAAGACTAGCTCGCAATACGCCACCGAACGCCGCACCTTTGCCTCCGTGAGCACGTTCGCGGCTTCGTCCACGCCGCCTTCGTGATGCAGTTCGGCGAGCGACCACGACGGGCTGCGCGGGATCTGCAGGCGCACGAGTGGTGAGCTCTTGCGACTTCCGACCAGTGATTGCGAGCCAACCGAAAGCAGCGCACAGAGCAGCGTACGCTGGTGATCGCAGTGAGACCCGCAGGCAGCGCGGCGCTGCTGCTGTTCCGGAGCCGCATCGCAGCCACGCCGCTTCGGAGGCGCAGCGCGGCGCATCGGCTGCCGACGGCGCGCACGACTCGCAGCGCCATGACGTCCACTAAGTGCGTGCTTTTTCGCTAAGTGCGCCACTTTTGATTGGGAGCACTTCGTAAAGTACGCCCCACAGCACCGCCATCACGCAGCAAGCATGAAGATCAGCAAGATGATGATCCACTACACGCTCCTGCTCACGGTGCCGGCCGCCATGGCGTTCTACTACTACGAACCCCAGTCGGACGACGAGATCCGCAAGGCCGTGGTGCGTCGCCTGGCGCGCCAGTGGCGCTCTGGCAGCTACACAGGCAGTTGAGTGGCTGTGCGCAGACCGACTGAATCGGACGAGCGCGTCGCTCTGTGTGTATATGCTGCGCAGGAGGCGAAGGTGAAGCCCGACGCGGAGAGGCGGCGAAAGAACCAGGCCAAGTTCGCGGAGCTGCTGCTGCAGCGCGGCGACGTCTCGCAGGACTCGCAGAAGCAGCTGGACGACGTCACGAGCTTCGCCAAGCGGGGCTAGAGCGCCGCTTTGCGTGCACCTTCCGACCCCAGCGCTAGCAGCAACGAGGCGCATGGACGTAGGTAGATAGGCGCACGTGCAGGTGACATGTAACTTAAACAGCTTGCTCCACGAGTGGCGCTGGTCGCCTCGCGCTCCCACTGAGCTTCCACTATCGCGCGCCTCGGACCTCGGATGATGCTTGCAGTGCGTTTACTGCGCTGCTCAGTGGAGATAGCGCTGTATCCGGCTTGCGCGCGTGGCGTCCGCCTCTCGGAGCGCCGTCTCGAGCTGCTGATGGAGGTTGCGCAGGTTGTCGTAGTCTGCGCGCATGCACGACAGGCGGCGCTCGGGCAGGTTGGAGCTGCTCGGCTGCACCACCGTGTCCAGGCGCAGCGTCACGATCGGCTTGGGCGCGTTGCGCACGAACCGGGAGCCGATCTGCGCCGCAGTGTCGCCATCCCCAGAGTTAGGAAGCTCTCCGGTCTGGACAGACATATGCTAAGCATACAGACACACACCTCCAGGTCGATGCGCCACTCAAGGCCGCGGTACCGAGGGACGGTGGTGCCGGTGTCGCGACTCACACTCTCGCGGATCTCGTCCGCGTACTCCACGTAGAGCTGTGGCGGGCCAAGGAGCGTGACCGATCAGTTTCTACGGCATCTTCGTCTATGACACATCCACTAGCTGATCGTATGGTCGAGTGAGGAAGGAAGTACTTTGGTCAATGCGTCGGCGTGCTCGGAAGGAAGCTCCATGGCCTTGACCGCCAGCTGGAAGTGGTGCTCGTGCAGTTCCGCCTACAGCCAAAGGACCCGCCTGGTCAGATGCTCTGTCTTCCTCCCATACAAAACAGTCAGAGACTCCAGCCCACGGACGGACCTTAGCGGCGTCCATGAGGATCTTCGCGAGCGCGAGCACGGTCTCCTCCATCTCCGCCTGGCTCCAGCCGCTCGCCGCTGCAGATCCGACAGCGAACAGAAGAAGCAAACCACGAGTTAGCGTTGGCGGTACTGGCGCAAATGCGAGATAGTCAGTCAGTCAGCGTACATGCGGCGCGGGCGAGGCGCTTGTGGCGCTGCTTCGTAGCTGCAGCTCGCACGAGCGCCGCCGCCGCGGAACTCGCGGTCTCAAAGTCTGTCGGAGATGGTGCAATTGATGTCAGCTACTGGTATGCGCTCGTACATAGATCCCGCCAAGAGGAGCGCGTACGCTCGAGCGGCAGCAGCTTGGCGCGCGCCATGGCGGCGAGCACGCGCTCGTCCCAGCTCAGGCTGCGGCTCATGTCGTGCTTCAAGTGTGTAGATCTGGAAACGGATTCTGGCAAAATGCCGATCTTCTTCCTCGCGTTTAGATCTGAGCGTGCTAAATCTAAAAAGCGCTTCCAGACTGTACTTCAGAATCTGTTGCTTGCCAACAAAACAACAATCAAAATGGCGGCGAACGGCACAGCACAAGCAGGAGCAGGAGCGGCGGGGACGTCGGCCCCCGTCGGACGCAAGGACCCGATCCTGGACCTCGGCAAGTACATCGACCAGCCCGTGCGCGTCAAGTTCCACGGCGGGCGCGAGGTCCACGGGCTGCTCAAGGGCTACGACCAGCTCGTGAACCTCGTGCTGGACGACTGCGTCGAGTTCCTGCGCGACCCGGCGGACGCGGCCAGCGTGACGGAGCAGACGCGCGCCGTGGGGCTCGTCGTGTGCCGGGGCACGTCCGTGATGCTCATCTCGCCGGTCGACGGCACGGAGGAGATCGCCAACCCGTTCCTGCAGCAGGACGAGTAGACAGCAGGCTGCGGAGCGAGAGAGGAACAAGCAACCAGCCGACGACGACGGCGACGGCGACAGCGCGGCAGGAGAGCGGAGTCGTGAGAAGCGACGCGTTCGTCGTCAGTGTATACACGTTCCATTTTATTGACTTGAGAGAGAGTGGAGCTGCACATGTCCGGATAAAGAGCTGGTGTCGTCGACGTCCTCGCTTCATCAGCTAGTTGCCTGCTTGGCCGTCTACTCCGCCAGACGCACCTTGTAGACGGCGTTCCAGAGCTTGCCCGTGAGGTAGAACACGTCTTCGTCGCCGTCGTACGCGATGCCGTTGAGCACCGCGCCGTCGCGCTCGCCCGTGGTCGCCGAGTCCGCGAGCGCCGAGCAGTCAAACACCGCGACGACCTCGCCGCTCGTCGGGTCGATCTTGGCGATCACGCGCTGGTACCAGATGTTCGCGTACACGAAGCCGTTCGCGACCTCGAGCTCGTTCAGGTGCGCGATCGCGCGACCCTGGAACGTCACCTCCACACGGCGCACCTCCTGCAGCGTGCGCGCGTCCCAGAACATGAGGTTCGCCGAGCCGTCCGAGACCACGAGGTGGGTGCCGTCCGAGTCGACGCCCCAGCCCTCGCCCGTGGTCGTCTCGAACGTGAACTCGCGCTCGCGCGCGAACGACCGTATGCCGCTCCCGGTGGCGTCGTCCAGTGCGCGGAACACGAACCCGCGTTGGCCCGTCCACGTGAGCATCACGAGCTCGCCCGCGGGCGTGAGCGTCACGCCCTCGCCGAAGAGCTCTGCCGGCAGCTCGTAGCGCGCAAGCACCTCGCCCGTCTCGATCGCCACCTCGCGCAGCGTCGATTTGCCGTACAGTCCTGTGGACTCGACAAACACCTTGGCGTCTCCACGCCGCGCCACCAGCAGTCCCTGCGTGAACGCCTGCGCGTCGTGCGGGTACTTGGCGAGCACGTGCACACTCGGCGACGTCTTGTCGGCAGCGGCGAGCTTCGCCACCGCCGCAGTCTTCGCAGCAGGCAGCAGATACGCGCCTCTTCCTTCCGAGCTCTCGGAGCTAAGTGGACTCGCAGACTGCTTCACCCCCAGCGTGAACGCGAGCGCGAGCGCCAGCAGCACCAGCGAGAGCGCGAGGCGCCGCAGCAGCTTCGGCATCTCCTCCCGCAGATTCTGCGCCGCGACGCTCGACGCGGACGCCCCGACAGGCTGCTGGCTCAGCAGCTGGGTCCTGAGCTCTTCGTGGCGCTGCTGCTGTTGGCGCTGGCGCAGATCGGCGGAAGTGGCGGCGGGCCGTGCAGGCGGAGCGGCGCCCCCGCGTCTGTTGAGCTTGTCGAGAGGCATCTCCTCTGATTGAGTATGTTGATTGATACTTTGGTATTGCATTGAGTCAATCGCGTTCAGTTCAATCAAGTGACGTTGACAAGAAAGCAAGTCCGATGGAGTGATGAGAGGATGGATGGATAGACGAGTGAAAGCGCAGGATCCGCATCAGACTGCTGTCTGACAACTGATCCACCACACATCACTGCAAACGTGTGACTCGTCGCATCTTCCTCTGGTTGTGCTTCGGTTTGCTTGAGATCTCATTGATATGCCGCTTTGTGACCATCATTAGGAAAACTACGTATAAGCTCACAAACTCCCGACACACTGCTCAAGAAACGAACCTCCTGCTACTACCATCACCGGTTACTCGCTGCTCGATCACCGCGCGCCAGCTCCACTCGTCTGCTCGAGTGTGTGTTGCTGAGACAGCTGGTTCAGTTTCTTCACCACGAGCGACATTCCCGCGCGCTGTGTTGGCTTCGACGCGCACATCATGCAGATCAATTGCCACTGCGTGTCGCTCATACTCCCTGGCTGTGGCGGCAGTTCACCTCTCTTCACTCTGTAACGAACGACAGGATCGACTGTCGAGCGACCCCACGGTGGCTCGCCAGTCATCAGCTCGATGATCAGCATCCCGAACGAGTACACGTCAGACGCCGTCGTCAGACGCTCGCCGCGAAGGTACTCGGGAGATCGCCACTGTACCGCTCCATGCCTCTTTGGATCGACTGTCACCTCGGCGCGGTTCAACATCGAGCTCAAGCCAAAGTCGATGATCTTCGCGTCGCCGTTCGCGTCGATCAGCACGTTGTCGCACTTGAGGTCGTTGTGCGTCACGTTCTGCTCGTGCAGGTACTGGAGTCCACGTCTGACCTGATGTAGCAGCTGCCAGCGTCTCGCGGCGTCCGCGTCGCTCTTCTTCACGTACTCAAGCAAGTTGCCGCTGCCGGCGTGCTCGCACACGAAGTACCGCTTGCCGACGTGGTTCGCGCCGAAGAGCCTGAGCACGTTCTGGTGGTTTAGCGGGAACCACACGCGCAACTCGTGGACGAACAGCTCGTGGTCGTACGCGTCTGCGTCCTCTTCGTACCCCATGAACTTGACGACAACAGGGGTGTGATTCCATCTCGCTTTGTACCCATCCCCGACCGCGCCGACACCGATCTTATCGACATCTGGGTTGTAGTCGAGCTCATGTATGCGGA
>JAASFW010000587.1:0-15046 GCA_023334005.1 Globisporangium orthogonon
ATTGGCTCCACCGGGACTTGTCTCCTCCGGGAGTGAGTCCCGTGGGAGTCAAGGACCGGTCTCTGGGAGGGCCACTTCCGAGGGTTCAGTCAGCTGCTAGGTTTCTAGTAGTTGTCGACTTGAAGGGTAATGCTAATGGTACCTTTGACAATCGATGATACGTATTAGTGTGACCAATTGTGTATTTGATGCTGGCACCGATTCGCTTCGAGTTTGTGAACCAAGCCAGTCTTGGTTCCATTGTGACACAAGCTCACCAGCTCTTTTTGACGCGGCATTTAGATATCTGCAGCGTTCAGATCTCCAAATCGCATTCCACACCAAACAGTCCAGACCTCATGACACCAGCACCACCAGCACCACCAGTGCTGCCGCGCAAGCGCAAGCGAAGCGGCAGCTGTGTCGACCCACCGGCCGACCACCCTGCGCTCAGCGAGCTGCGTGCGCTGCTGCTGGCAGGCGCCGCGTCGCTGCCCTTTTTGCCGGCGCACGCGGCCGTCGACGCGCTGGTAACACTCAAGCGCGAGCCAAAAGTGGCGCCCGGCGCGTTCAGCTGCGACGTGGCGCTCAAGCTCTTCTTCCAGTTCGTGCGGCACGAAGACAGTGACGCGCTGCCGTCCTCCGCCACCGCGCTCGCAGCTGCGCTCGTGGACGCGATGCAGCAGCTGCTGGCGGCGGATCCTCCGCTCCACCCGCGCTTCCGCCACGTGCTGCGCGTGCAGCTGCCGCCAGCTGACGCCCCGCAGCGCCTGTGCGGCGGCCGCATGCTGCTGTTCACGCGCGAGTTCGCGCAGCTGCGCGCCGGTGACGAGCGCTCTTCGTTGCGCGCGCAGCTGGGGCTCCCGCTGGTCTACGAGGACGACGCTGTCATCGTAGTCGACAAGCCTGCGGACGTGCTCAGCGTCGACGGGCTGGACGCGACCGAGGTGTCAGTCCAGCGCCGCGTGCAGCAGTTGTGTCCTGAGGCTCGCATGGTGCACCGCCTCGACCTAGCGACGTCAGGACTGCTACTCGTGGCACTCACGCGCACAGCCGCGCAGAGTCTCAGCGCGCAGTTCCGTGCGCGGACGGTGCGCAAGACGTACGTCGCCAAAGTGGCAGGCCACGTGAAGGGTGACGCCGGCACGATCGAGCTCGCGATGGGCCCCCACCCGACCGCGAAGCTCGTGCAGATCGTGCATGGCGCCGCGGAGCAGCACCGAGCGAGGAGCGCGTGCTGGTCGACGACCCACTGGCGCGTCCTGCGGCGCAGCGCTGTCGCCAACGCCACGGCGGAGACGGCGGTAGCACATAGTGGTAAGCATGAGCAGGAGGCGGCGGACGCATCGGACGCGTCGAATGCATTCGAGTGGACGCTCATGGAGCTGAAGCCCGTGACGGGCAAGACGCACCAGCTGCGCGTGCACATGCAGCATATTGGCCACCCGATCCTCGGCGACACGCTCTACTCGCCGGAGCTCGTGGCCGACAAGTCCCCGCGACTGTGTCTGCATGCTGCGAAGCTCGAGGTTTTGCATCCCGTGACGAACGCGCCGCTCACGGTCGAGAGTCCGAGTCCATTCGATGATTGAGCGATAGCGTGACAGGACAGACTGTACAATCGAGTAGATGCACCCCGAGTCGCACCGTGAGCTAGCCCACCCTGCTTGTACAGGCAACCGCTTTGCTTCCAGTTCGCCGCGCTGTTGATCCATCCACGACCGTCGTGGAAGTGGAAGTCAGCGGTGCGCAGCACCATGTTGGTCTCGAAGACTCCTGGAGTCGCGACCTCGATACTGGAGTCGTAGCGAGCCCGCGAAAAGCTTCGTTTCCAGGTCAGGACGCAGGCGCTCGTGGAGCAGCGAGGAGCAAGAGGTTCGCGCGTGACGCTAGAGGTGTTCGCGACCGAAAGCCCGTGTCTACAGAAGTATTACATGCATCAACCTGCTTGCTTGCGCATGATGGCCAGACCACTTGGTCCATCCGTCCATCCGATGTAGCGCGAGAACCGAAGCTGCGAACAGCAGCGCATCGAGACAGCAGAAGACATCACACGTCCGCGCAGACGCAGGGAGGCGGCGAGCAAGTGCTCCGCCGCTTAGCGAAAGAACCGCACGTGGGATCTCTTCCGGTCTTGCGGCTAGTGCGCAGGCGGCAAGTTGCGCGGCACGTGCGTGAAGTTGGCGGCTTTCATCCGCTCGAGCATCTTGAGGTCGCGCTCGCCCTTGCGCAGCAGGTGCTCGATCACGTTGAAGTCCACGCGGCGCACCGACGCCGCCTAGAGCCAGCATCACGGGTTCGCATGCACGCATCTCAGTCAGCCGCCAGAGCGTCCGGAGTCCGTCCGCACGCAAACCCATGGACCGCGCATGCAGCACGCACGTCGTCGCGGAAGCGCTCGCGCACGTAGATCTCCGTCGCCTTGCTGCCGGCTCGCGCGGCGTCGTCGCTGGCGAGCTGCGCGTCCTTTTTGCGCGCGGCCAGCAGCGCGCGGCGGTAGAGCGCGAGCACCTGCTTCTGCAGTCCGGAGCGCGTCTTCGCCGCCGCCGCGCCGGCAGCGGAGCTGGTCACGGCGACGCTGATGGCCATGGCGGATGTCTTTTTGCGTCTCGACTCACGGTGCTCGCTAGTGATAAAACCGAGGCGAGCCACTCCCAGCGCTGGCCAAGCAAGCTCGAGACGCCAAGATGAGCTCCTCGCCGTCCTCGTCGTCCGACGTGCTGCTCTCGAACCCGCCGTGCTTCCGCTCGGGGCTGCTCTGGGGCATCGCCACCGGCGCGCTCATCGGCGCCCACCGCTTCCGCTCCACCAAGCAGGTGCGCACGGCATGCGACTGGGCGGTGCTGGCGTTCGGCGGCGTGGCTGCCGGCTCCTGGTGCGTACTGGCTGACCCGCCAACCGCTTGCGTGGCTCCGGAGACGCCTTGCTCGGCCTCGGCGCGCTGACGTGGCCGGTGCCGTGATTAACGATCCCACAGGCTCGTGTGCCGCACGACGTACCTCACGCGCGTGCAGCAGACGCGGCAGTTCATGGAGGCGATGAACAACCCGGAGAAGAAGGCCGAGGCCGAGCAGTTCTTCCGCTCGCGCGTCGAGACGCAGCAGCAACAACAGCACAAGCCTGCCGACGACGCGTGACGGTGACGCCATGAGAGCGAGCGAGAGAGAAAGAGGCACGCAGGCAGATAGAGAAGCAGCACATGCCAAGCAGGTCTTCGCTATACAAACAACTAGTGTCGGGGACGCAGTCGCTCGGCGGTTCAGTCTAAGAGATCGCGCGCGCGTTCATTTACAGTCACAAGGGGCGGCTGGCTGGCTGGTCCGTCGCTAGCCGGCAAAGTCGAACGAGTTGGAGCGCTCGCGGTGGTAGTAGTCGTCGTCGTAGTCGTCGAGGAAGTCAGCGTGCGGGGGCGGCGGCAGCGGCGACGTACCCGCGGGCTCGAGCGTCGCCGACGCGGGCGAGTCGCCAAGCGACTTGCGCTGCTGCTGCTGCTTGCGCTGCAGCTTCTTCTTCGCGTCCTTGTCGACCATCTGCGCGATGACACTAACCATCTCACTATCTAACGGGGCGGCGGACGCCTTGAGCGCGATCTCGATCAGCCCCGGGTGGTGCTTCTCCTCGTACTTGAACTTGCACTTGAGCTCCTTGCGCTTCCGGTTCGGGAAGAGCGTCGCCATCATCGAAAAGTTCGGCCCGACCTGGCTCAGACACTGTCACGCACATGCAGTAAGTACAGTATCCCCCACGGCTGTCAACCACCGAGGCAAGCAATAGGCACGCACGTAGTAGAACTGCTTGGTCTCGTCCTTGCCCCAGCGCCGGCCCGTAGCCTGCGGCTGCATATAATACCGCGCACCGCTGCGGCGCGGGGCGCTGTCCTCCACGTCCGAGAGCTCGTCGCTGCTGCGGTGCGTCGCCACGTCGCTGAGCTTGACCGTCGCCTCGAGGATGACCATCTTGCCGTCGATGATCTGCACCTGCGGCGTCACGATCGAGCCCCCGAGCGCCGCGGACTCGGACGACACCGAAAACGAGCGCAGGCGGCTGAGCGCGCTCGCATTCAGCAGATTCGAGCTGGGCGCGCTGGCCGCGGTGTCGGCCGCCGCCACCTCCTGCTCGTGACGGTTCACACGCCGGCCCTTAGGCACCGTGAGCGCCAGCTCGCCCATCGTCATCTGCGACGGCTCCTTCTTCAGCAGCTCCTCGACCTTGGCGCGCGCCGCCGACTTGCGCGCGACTGCGAGCAGCGACGCCGACGAGTTGCTGCGCTTGCGGCGCGGCCCCGTCGCCTGCGCGTGCTTGACGACCAGCGCGCGCGAGGAGGCGCCGGAAGCCTCGTCCGCCTCTTCTTGCTGCTTGAGCACCGACTTGGCCCACATCGTCGCACGCTCACGCGCCGGCACGTACACGGGCGGGTGGTCATCCGGGAGCTCCAGCTCGTCCGGGTCCACGTCCTCGTCGTCGTCGTCGTCGTCCATTTCCTCCTGCGAGTCCCCCGCGTTGCAGTAGCTGCTCGCCTTCTTGGCACTGCGGCGCAGCTAGCAACACCAACCCAAAGGATCAGATCCGAAATCAGATGCAGATGAGTTCCTGCAGGTACACAACGCACCGAGCGGCGCGCGACCTTGGGCGACGGCGGCGGCGCGCTCGTCGCTGTGTCGGAAATGCGGCGCTTGCTCGCCTTCCGCGGCGCCGCGAGCGCGTCGCTCTTGCGCGGCGGCGGCTGCGGCTTCTTCTTGCGCTTGGCCGTCACCGCCTTCTTGGGCTTCGCCTTCGGCGCGTGCTCGTCCTGCTCGACCACCGCCGGCGACGCGTCCTCGCGCACGACGGCCGTCGAGACGCCCGCGGCCGCCAGCGACGGAACGCTCTGCGCGAGCGCATGCACGTGCGCCGCGCGCCGCGGCGACTGGTGCGGCTTGATGTCGAGCTTGTGCGCGAGCCGCTGTATCCACTCCGTACGTCAGGTCGCTCCTCACAACCTCCCTTCGTTCATCGTCGAGTCGCAGCCTACAAACGAACCTTCGTGAGCGCGTTCTCCTGTGTGTGGATGGCCGGCGGCAGCAGCGCCGCGGCGCGCGGGCCGAGCACGGGGCTCGCCTGGCGCGGCGGCGCGAGCCCGTTCGAGCCGCGGTACACGGGGCCGGCGCCCGAGATCTTGGCGAGCCGCTCCGGCGCGCGCTGCACCGGCAGCGCTGGCGAGCGGGAGCCCAGCGACCCGCCGGGCGCGATGCCGCCGGCTCGCACAACGATCGGCGCGGGCGCTGCCGTCACAGGCGCTGGCGGCTCGACCTCCGGCTCGAAGGGAGCCCCGACGTTCTCGTCGTCATTGTCGTTCTGCGCAGGTCCATTCGTTACGACTCCGAGCCGACAGGAAGCCAGCGAGAAAGCACGGGCACGTACGTCGGGGGTCACGGGCACCGCCGGCTCGAGCGACGCGCGCTTGGTGCGGTCTCCTGGCGTCGGTCGTCCAATATTAGGCGCAAAGTAAGGTTTCTGTCCCAGCAGGCAGCGAGCAGCGGCTCGCGGACGCACCGCCGGTGGGCTTGGCGCGCGGCGCGATCGGTAGCCGCGTGGGCTTGCGGCTCTTGTTCTTGAGCAGCAGCGGCACGCGGGCCGCCATCTTGCGGAGCTTTCGACTTGCTGGTCGCTGGTGGAAAGTGGCTCTGGATACAAACGACGAGTGCGAGGATGGCCGGTATACGAACGGCAAGTGTGGCGCCTGTGTTTGGGTGGCGGACGGTACGGCCGTGTCGATTCCCACGCGCCTATACAAACCGAAAGTGGAACGCGGGAATGCGGGAAGGTGCCCAAACAAGTCCCAAACCACCAAAGGCTCGGGCGGCGAACAGAAGCGAGCGAATCCCCGCAAGAACGCGGGCGACTACGCGAACGCGCCGCAAGTCGGTTCTTGTGGCTCGCGAGGTCTGACGCCGACGGGTTCGGCGTTCTCGCAGCCGGAACTTCCGTTCGAACTGTCTCAGTCCGGCGCCGACCTCCGGCGAGCGCGAGGCGTTCTAGGCGAGAGGTCGAGACATCGAGACATCGGCCGGCAGCCAGCCAGCGTGAACAAGGCTGGAAAATCCTTTCGAGCCGCGACTCAGGTCCGAGTGCGCATGGGTTGCTTCGTGGCGCCTGCCGCCAGAGCACGCGTGGCTGCCGAGCTGCGCTGAGCGGGGGAGGAGGGACATTAACGGCTTGCTGTACCCATGTCCCATCGCATGGGCACGCCACCGAACTCTGCGCGAGGTACCCTGCGAGGGCTCGCGAGCCGCGCGTTCGTCGCGCACGACAAGCGCAGCCACTGCGCGGGCATCGCTCGGTATGCACACCGCGAATGGCACGAGCAACTCGGCTTGGTGTGCACGCCAGATATCTGGAAGAAAAAGTGCAGTTTCGCGCACAGTCTCTTGAGTAGGTTCGGTCGCCGCACGCTCGGCTCGCTGCCGCTCGCGTGTACCCACTCGGATATGCGCGTGCGCAGGTTTCTGCCTTTCCGCATGAAAAGGCAGTGCTCGCTCACTCGCAGATCCACCGCGTATCACACAAGCACGACAGCCCCCCACATGGCGCGCCCGCTCGCCGTCCTCGCGCTCGCTGCCGCGGCGCTCGCGCTCGCGGCCGCCCAGGCGCCCACGCCCACACCGCGGGTCGGCCCGACGCCCGGCACGCTCGGCGACAGCGACGTCGCGGGCATCCCGCGCGGCCCCACGCCCACGACAACCGGCGACGACACGACCAGCGCCACGACCACGGAGCCCGCGAGCCAGAAGCCCGGCTCCACCTTTACGCCCGTGCCGGCGACGGACAGCAGCGGCTCGCTCCCGAGCACTAACCGCACCACCAGCGGCGTACTCCCGACCACTAACCGCACCAGCAGCACGAACAACGCGTCCACGGACTCGACGACGCCGACGGCGATCACCCCCACTCCCACCTCCACCCTCCAGTCCGGCTCCAGCACGCTGCTCGTGGCCACGGGGTCCGTCGCGACGCTCGCGGCCGTGGCGGTCGCCTATCTGCTGTGAGCAGGGGACTCATCCCACTGCCGTCGCTGGGGAGCCGCCAGCACTCGTGCTGCTGGGGACTTGCACGTTGAAGTAGTTCGTCTAATGTATGCTCTGTATCGATAAGCGCCTGCTGTGTGTCGGTCGGTCGGTCAGTCACTCGCTCCTTGCGTGCCTGCAGTAGCTGCCGAGGCGGACGACTTGCGCCACCTCCGAGCGTGCGAGATACAGTTGCAGGACGTAGAATCTGCTGCCGCTGCTGCCATCCGCGAATCGAGAAGCGGATGCCGCGGCGCCAGCTGGCGCTGCGGACCGACCACCCGCTCGATCTGATGACACCGTCCGCCGCCCCGCGCGCAGCGACCTCACTCGCCAATTTGCGCTCTGCCACGCACGCCTCCGCACCAGCACCGCACCTACTGAACCGAATGAAGCTCTCGAGTGTCGCCGTCCTGCTTGCGGTCGCCGTCGCGATGGTCAGCGGCGAAGACGCTCGTCGCCTCACGGACTTCCTCCCGGGCGTCGGAGCGCCGACGGACGGCAGCAACAGCACCACCACCGGCAGTGGCGCCGGCAGCACCGTCGCGACCGTCACACCGGCCCACACCCACCACACGTCCGGAGCCAACGCGTCAGCCAGCACGCCGATGCCGTCCAAGTCAGCAGGCGTCGCGCACACCGGCGTCGCCGCGAGTGTCGTCGCGCTCGCTGCCACTGCGGCCGCAGTGCTGCAGTCGAGCTGAGCAGCGCGAAGAGTTCGTCAAGCCACCCACCCACCACCTGTAGCCCTTCCTCGCCAGCACCACCCGACCATGCACATCATCAATACACCGTCCGCCACCCGCGCGTGCGTGCGTTCTTTAAAGTAGCTCGTCCATTCTTCAGAGGGTTTAAATATGTGGCCCCGCGCCGGTCGTTCATCTATGGTGACGGGGGTAAGCTCGAGAGATCGTGAGGAGAATGCCAGCAGATACGCCACCGCCCAGCGGCGTCCGTCCGTCCGTCCGGCAGTGCGTCCAGCGGCCGCGACCGGAAGCGCGCAGACTATAAGAGACGACGCCGCCACCGCCGACGTGCGCAGGCTGGAAGCTTCAGCCGAGAGACTGAACGGTGGGTGGGTCGATTCCCGCGCACGAGAGGGGATGCTTACTGAATCGCACAGTTCTCCTTGTTCCGCCGCCCGACGAACGACTTCTCCTTCTCCAGCAGCATCTTCTGCGTCATCGCAGCTGCAGGAAAGCGCGGCATGCGAGGCGTCAGCAAGAACAGCTCAACGCGCAGGAGAAGAGCAGAGCGAACGCACGGTTGAGGCTCATGAGAAACGCGTCCCGCGCGATCGTCTCCAGCGCGCCGTTCGTATTCTCCGACGTCTTCGCACTCGTTTCTGCAGGCAGCACCCGTCAGTCCTCCTACTAGATGCTCTGCGTCAGACGGCGCACATTGCGCACGCACCGATGAAGCGGCAGTTGTACTGGTTCGCGGCCGCCTGGCCTTCCTCGAAGGACACGACGCGGTTCGGCAGATCGATCTTGTTGCCCACGAGCAGCATCGCTGGCATGTGCGGCGACGAGTACTGGCGGATGTTGTTCATCCAGTAGCCGACGTCTGCGAACAGCGAGAGCAAGCATCAGAGCGCTGGACTCGACCACCATTCCACACCAGCGTCACGCCACGCCACGCCACGCCACGCACTGTCAAAGCCCTTCTTGTCGCTCACGTCGTACACCAGAACGATCCCGTTCGCGCCCTTATAATACGCTGCAGGAGACATCAGACCACCGTTAGTCATCCCAGTTCCTCACACTCGAGCTACGAAAGCTTCCAGTTGAAACGCACTGGCGGTGATACGGTGGAATCGCTCCTGGCCGGCGGTGTCCCAGATCTGCAGCGTAATGTCCTCGTCCGCGATCGTCGTGTGGCGGAGCTTAAAGTCCACTCTGGTAAGGAAGAAACAGCGGATTCAGTTCTTGTGCTCGCTCGTATCTAGCGCCACCAGCTGCGGAGCGAACGACGCACCCTGCGGTCGCGAGCATTGACTCGGAGAACTCGTCGCCGGAGAACACGCGCATCAAACTCGTTTTCCCCACGCCTGCGCGCATATACGTCACATCCCGTAAATCAGTACTCGGCCATCAACATCCTCCTCCCTCTCCTCCCTTCTCCTCCCTACATACACACTTCGCTTAAGTACGCACCGCTATCGCCGAGCAGCAGCAGCTTGAGCTTGTGGCGCTTCTTCGGCACGACGGGGACATCGCCCGCGGCATCAGTAAGGGGCTTGTCCGCCGCGCCCGAGGCGCCGCTGATCGCGCCGGCCTTGGCCGCCGCCGCCGCCGCCTCCGAGGGGCTCGGCGTCTTGAGCGGCGCCTTGGTCTTGAAGACCTTGTTCTTGAACATGGAGGCGCGCGCCGTGAGTGTCTTCCGCGTCGAGAGCTTCTCGGCCTTGAGCTTGTGGTCCTCCTCCTCCTCCATCTTCTTCTCCTCGAGCTGCTCCTCCGTGAGCGGCTGCTGCTGGTCCTTACCGAGCAGGTGGCTGTGGCTATGGCTATTGTCGACCGAGAGCTGGAGCCCCTCCGAGAGCGCGTCGAGCGCCTTCGCCGACAGCGCGCCCGTGGGCTGCACGACCTCCACTTTCTTCACGCCCACGATCTTGCTGTCGTCCTGCAGCTTAGACACGTCCACAGGCGCCGAGCCCACGAGGTAGATCTTCGACAGCGACGCGGCACGCTTCACGATCTGCTCCGGGTCGTCGTCGTCGTCGACGCTCTCATCGTATGCACCTTCTTGATCGTCGGCGCCGACCGCGTCGTGGCCGTTGCGCTGCTGCAGCGACGAGAACGAGCAGCTGCGTCGGCGACCGCCGCTGCCCACGCGCTCCGCGTGCGCCTCGGTCTCTTCTTCGAGCTCCGCGAGCCGGCGCGCAGAGAACGAGCGCGCGCGGCTGCGCATGTCGCCGGCGCTGCCCCCTGAGTGGCTGCGCGTCCATGTGGGGTCGTGGCCGCCGTCCACGACGTCGAGCTCAAGCGGCCGCGGGAGCGCGTCCGCCGCCGCCCCATCGCTCTCGTCGCCGTCGTCGTCGCTCGGGGTCGTCGCGAGGATCGAGCGGCTGCGCGTGCGCCCGCGGCTCTCGACCGCCGCCTCCATCTCGAGCTCCCACGCGCGCTGCGCGGCCGCGTCATCGGTGGTAGCGTGCTCCATAGTGATGTTTTCGAGGGAGCAGGATGTACAGCGAAGACTCGCAGGTGCGGCCTTCGGCGCTGTAATAGGAATGAGGGCGAAAAACAAAAAAATCCCAGAGTGGCCTTTCTTCGCCACGCGTGAGTAATGGCAGAGAGACAACTATCGCGCATTTTCATTGGCTGGCAAGGAGCGGCGGGGCGGCTGCCTTGCATACTCCGCTGTACCTGTCTATACCAGATTTAAACGGGTCGCAACGAGTTGACAGCTGCACAGTCGAGATAGACAGTCTCGCGTTTGCCAAGCTCATTTGCGCGCCATCCCGCCTGTTGAAGAAGTCTAAAACTCGACTTGCGCGAATTCGCCACGTGCCTACACCGTTCTGTCTGCCTACCTGCCCGCCTGCCCACCAAGCGGTGCTGTGCCCGACCAGGATGAAAACCATCGCACCAAGCTGCGCGAGGTATTTTCAGGCCCGAGCCGCGTCTCAGGACCTGACAACCTCGCGGCGATCACGACCACTTGCGGCCGCCTGCTGGTCACGACGCCCACGCGACCGATGCTCTCGTCCAAACAACCAACGGCCGCCACGCCGTTCAAAGGCGAATCGTTCCCGCCCTACGTGCTCTCTCGCCGGTTGAGGTCGCGAGCAGCGGGATCTCGCGCGCACCGAGATGCGTCGCTGCAAGCCGAGTGCGACTCGGTGCCGAGCGCTTTGACGACCCTGCCGCCATCAATTCTCGTTCGGACGCCTGCGCGAATGGAAGGAGCCGGTGCATCCGCGCTACCTTCCGCCATTGTGTCCTGTCCGACAACACCCCAGCGATCGATCGCCTCGCCGCCCAGATCCTCGACAACCGCACATCGCTCGTTCCAGCGGCCATCGCTCTCGGACCAACTCCGCTCGATCTCGCAAGGCGCACAGGACATCACTGCACAGCTTCGAGCGACGCACAAGCTCCAGCCAGCTTCCTTGACTGCCGCGAATCCTGCACACTCTTCGGCGCCGATGCTGCTGCAGGCGACCACGATCGGCATGACGGTCGGCAAGCTCGAGTGCCGCTTTCCGTGCCCCGTCGTCTTCTTGCACGACCACTGCACCTATCTCTTTCAACATCCGTTCGCGGCGAAAGAGATCCAGATGATCATGTTCTACCGCGACATGGTCGGCGTGCACCTCGACTGCCGCGAGAGGTGCCTCCGCTTCCGGATACTCCGCGCGCTCGAGCAGTTCGGAGACGACTACAACCCGGCGAACCCGCAGCACGCGATCAAGATCATCCTGGCCACCGCCGGCGAGGCGCAGCGAGTCAAACAGTTCATCGCCGACCGTCGCCTCTGGTTCCCTTCGTCCGCTTCAACGTGAGCAGCGAGACGAGCATGCATGTCTTCCTTGATCGCAACTTAGTCGGATCCACCTTGCGCTTGCTTATCTGTGCAACAAACGCCGAACGCGAAAACGCAAGCATTCAAGGTATCAATCCCATCCATTGTTATCCACCCTCCCTTCAGGTACTCTGCGTATGCTGACAACTGGCAAGCTAAGCATGCGAGCTGAGAGCAGCGAGCACACGGATCACAGGGATGAGCCCGATCCTACGAATCTTCGCTTTCTTCTTCGCCACGCCGCTTGCAAACTCTTCATCGTTCCCTTGAACGCTCGTCAGCAGTAGCAGCAGCAGCAGCAGTCGATGTTATTGCTACGCTCTTCTTGCACTCCGATGACCTCGCCACACAGATGAGATTGAGCGCCAGCGTCCACAGCAGCAGCAGCAGCATCAAGCAGGGTCGATCGTCATCTTGTGTGAGGAAGCAGCTACGCAGTTCCCGGAGGACCCTGAGCCGCCTTTCGGGATACGTTCACGCATGAGAGACAAGAGAGATTACCACCACGCAAGCAGCCAACCAACGCAGGAAAGAAGGAGGGAGGAAGGGGGTGGTGACCGCCGCCGCATCCATCATCGTCGACGACCCGAGGACCAACAACCAGCATGACGGGGACATCGTGCGAGACGCACACCACACACCGCACACCAACACACCACACAAACAAGCGAAGCAAGCACATCCACAAACCTGCGACGCATCTCCTGTCGTCGGAGCAGCAGCAGCAGCAGCAGGAGCGTCTGCTGTTGTCGTCGTCGCGCTGGCACTAGAGGCCGTCGGCGCGCTCTCCGTTGCTCCTGTCGTGCTGGCGCCTGCGTCCGCTGTCGCACCCGCCGCTGCCGCCGCTTGGTACTGCTGGTACGCTTCTGCGCTGGCTTGCGCTGCGGCGCCTGTCACTCCCCACGCAGCATTCGCCGCGTCCACACCATAGTACGCCGCGTACTCGTAGTAGCCGTTCCAGTACGCGTTCGGGTCGTTCGGGTCCGCCGCACTGGCAGTTGCAGCGGCGTTCGGGTCCGCAGCGGCAGCAGCACTGGAATCTGCGGTCCCCGCCGCAGCTCCGTACTGCTGATAGTACGCCTCGTACCCTCCCTGGCCCTGTGTCTGACCGTAGCCGTACTGCTGCTGCTGGCCGTACTGCTGCTGGTCGTAGCCGCCTCCGTAGCCGCCGCCGCCGCTGCCGCCGTACCCGTAGCTCCCAGCCCCCTGCAGCACCACGGCGTCGATCTCGTCCTTGGCGCGCTGCAGCATTTCGGGCGGCCCCTGGATCGAGACCGTGCGCACAGGCGGGTTCGAGCCCGGGTCGGGCATCTGCGGCACCTGAATGCGCACCGCGTTGCGGTCCTGGATACCCTTGATCGTCTCGCCGCGCTTGCCGATGATCACGCCGACGCGGTCGTTCGGCACCTGCACGTAGATGACGGCGCCGCTGAAGCCGCCGCCGCCGCCGAAGCCACCGCGCTGGTCCTCGTTCAGGATCGCTGAGATCTCCATTTTCGCCGCCTCCTTCGACTGGACCGTGCCGCGGATCGTGATGAGGCGCATGTCCGGGTGGTTCACGTCCGGCGTCTGCGGGATCGTGATGCTCGCGCCCGTGCGCATCTGGATACTCTTGATCGTCGCGCCGCCACGGCCGATGATCAGCCCCACGCGCTCGTTCGGCACGAGCATCTCCATTGACTCAGAGCCGTCCGGGTTCACGCCGCCGTAGCGTGCCATACGGTCGTTGTCGTCGCGCTCGCGGAAGCCGCCGCGGCCGCCGCTCATGCGCTCCTCGATCAGGTTCTCGATCATCTTCTGCGCGCGCTGGAGCGCATCCTCCCCGCCAGCGATGCTCACGTAGCGGTGCGGTGTCTGCGGCGCACCCTCCTCTTCGCGCACGATCTGGATGTGCGCGCCCGACTTCGCTTGCAGGTCGCGGATCGTGTCGCCGCCTCGGCCGATGATGTACCCCACGAGGTCGCGCGGCACCTGGATCTCGCGCATCGCCTCACTCCTGCTCTCCGGCATGCCCGGCGCGCCCGGTCCCGGACCGTACTTGCCGCCACCGCCTCCACCGCTGCCGCCGAACTCGGCGTCGCGGTGGCCGTAGTTCTCGTTCAGCGTCCCGTTCAGCTCCGCCACCCTGTAGCGAAAAAACGCATGCATATAGACGTTTAGGCAACGGCCTCCGACTCCGAACCAGGTCGCTCCAGGCGACGGCAACGCACTTCCGGAGCTGCTCCTGCTTGAGCTTCATGGCCTGCTGCGGGTTGAAGAGGATGTCCTCAACGGCGCTCTGCGCCTTGGCGATGGCCTCGTCCGAGTCGGCCGTGATGAGCACGTGCAGCTCCTCGTGCTCGTCCGGGTCACCCGTCGCGTCCTTGGACGAGCCCTTGCCGCGGATCAGGATGCGCGCGCCGGACTCGTCCTCCATGCGCTTCTGGTTCGACCCGCGCGGGCCGATGAGCAGCCCTGTGCATACACGCAGACTCAGACTTTCTTCTGTGCTCTCCCAGCTCTCTCCTCCTCCTCGTTCTCTCACTTGGGGAACCCACCCATGAAGTTGATGTCCGGGTACTTGTCCACTGGGATGTACACCTTCTTGCGCTTCTTCTCGCCGAAGCCGCCGGGCGCCGGCCGCGCACCGCCATCCTCTGCGTCCACACCATACAAACACCATCAATGCAAACCATCACACGCATCGCTCCGTCCAATCGAGCGCCACCCACCGTCGTCCTGTGTCACATGCCAGCGAGAAGGAAGCGCCACCAGTGAGTCATCGCAAGTGCGATGCAAAGCACTCTCACTCACGCTGCAAGGAAACGCACCTCCCAGCGGCTCTTGCGCTTGCCGAGCGTGTCCGAAGGGATCGCGGTGGCCGCCAGTCGCGCGGCGATCGCGCGCGCGCGCGCCACGGGGTCCAACGCAGGGTCCGCCATTTCGTACCTAATCGAGTCCGCGGTCAGTTTGTTAGTGGCGATGAGCAGTTTATTCTGAGAGAGGAGGAAAACCACTCGGAGTTTGTATGTCTCATACAAACCCCGAGTGCCGAGGATTGCAAACACTGTTTTCATGTCGGAAAAGTTGCAGCGGTGTAAAATGAGGCAATCCTCCGGAGAAACGCGATCTTGGACTGATCACCGGTGTGCGCTTGGCTGGCAGCGGAGCAGGACGCTGAGCGAGCACGACTGAAAGGCACGGGACGTCTTCGGATCTGGACAGCGCGCGGTCTGCTAGTGCGGACTTCGGGGAGATCTGAAGATCGGGAATGCAATTTGTACATGTCCTTGACACCCTGCGACTGAAATGTCAGCAGAAACGAAAGTGAATGCTTCAGTGCTGCGCCGAGACGTCTGAAGAACAGACAGATCAACCAACTGAGTGCGTGGCTCTTGCGCTGCGGACAGTGGTCGTGCAGGCGAGAGAGAAAGAGAGAACGAGCGAGAGAGCGCACCGGAGCAAACGAATATCAACGGCCGGGATTGAACCGGCGACCTTCTGCGTGTAAAGCAGACGTG
>JAASFW010000588.1:0-15032 GCA_023334005.1 Globisporangium orthogonon
GCGCAGAAGATGCAGCGAGTCGTGCGCTCCAGGCTGTGAAGCTGGGCTGTGGACAATGTTCCTTCCTTGTGCAGTCAACACGCTGTGAGGTGTGCGTAGATTCAGGGGGAGTGGAGAGCGACTTCCTCGAGCAATGCCAAGCGGGTAGGACCAAAGCGTCTCGTTGTACAATTACGTTGGTGGTGGTGTGGATGAAGTTGGTGCGCTCTTCCTCTCTTCAGGTTTTTGCTGCTGGTGCGCCACCAGCTCCCTACTTGCATCACCACTGATGTATGGTGCTCTTGAGAGACGATTATGGCTTTCCCCTCGCAGTGGAGTACGTCCTCGAGCAGTATCAGTAAATGCTGAACGCTTGCCCTTGTTCATGTACCGCAATCAAGACCAAGCATCCAATCGTTCTTTCAAGGCGGACATCAATCTTCGAACAGCACTTCACACAGAGAAGACGAAGCGGACCCAGATCGCACTCGCCCCCTTCATTCGAAGTCTGTCTGTCTGTCTGTCTGTTCTGATTCTATCTCGCTCTCTCTCGCTCGCTCGATGCTTGTATACAACTTGGTGGCGATTCATTCTGCTTCTGTGCTCAATGACATGGTTGACAGCATTGGTAAAGGGCGAAGTTGCGATGGTGGTGGTGTGAAGAGTTCTTGTGGTGTTCAACCGACCGACAGCTCGCAAAAAATTGCATGAGCGTACGCAATGCGAAATAATCAGTGGCTGAGGCTCGTGCGAGATGCTGCGAGGTTCATCGCGACTCGAGCAGCTTGCGCTTCGAGGTACAGCATGCACAGGTGACTATTGCGCGAGAATATTCACCGACAGCGACACGAAGCGTGGTGTGGCCATACTCGCACATGGCGAGCGAAGCGCCACTGTTCTGGCCGTGTTGCATCACGAACCTCTCGGTATCTAGCTCTAGGACGCGTGAGAGTTAAGATCCCGTCTACTTGCCTGCCATGAGCCGACACAATGTCGAAGAAACTATGTTCGAATTGTGAACGGGGTGGCGCCTTCTTCTCGATGCAAACGAGGTGGGTGGTGCGACCGGGCTGCGCAGCATCTACATGCAAAGTCTCGAAGCGACTGGTGTTGAAGGAAAAGCGAGCGAGCACTCTCACCATCTATCCTTCTCACTTCTACACAAGCAATCTGCCAAGAAATCCCCCCTCTCTTCTTTCTCCCACTGCGCTATTGATTGATGTTGCAGCTCAGTGATCGTCGCTTCTCTCTCTCTCTCTTGTCAGCTCAGCACTGAAAGCATGCGAGGAAGACTTGAGTTCGAGTGGATGTCCGCCATCCATCTTGAGAGTATCGGAACAACGCGAAAGAGGGACGCAACCCTCACCACTTCAATCACGATCACCATGAGGATGGCTACAATCCTTCATGCTCGGCGCATCGGATGGTTCGCTGCAGGCTGGAAGCAAGCAATCGAGCGCATCTTCGCACGGTAGAGAGAGAGCGAGCGCGCGCGTGAGAGAGAGAGAGATCGACAAGAGAGCCGTCTGCGCGAAGAAAGTCAGGATCAGGAAGGCACCGCGCAGGAAGGTCCACCCCAATGGTTCCACCGCCTCTTTTGTCGTGTGCCGGGACTCTTCTCTTGCTCTCTGCCTCGACTCGCACGACACACTGTATCCACAAACAAGATATGCGCAAGCGTAATGCGTTGCTCGAAGTACGAGCTGTCGGCCCACACTCGAGTCGACAAGAATCGACTCGCTCCGACGTGTCGTCACGAGCGCCAGTCAAAGAAAGCATAGGCGACGCGCCTCGCGCAATGTTCGCGAGGCGTCAGCCCACTAAAAAAATTGCACCGTTTCAAGATTGAAGCGACAGGTCCACAATAGACACTTCGATACAAAACGCAAGTGAAAGCATAAAATGTTGCTTGATCACCCACAGCAGAGTTGTATGTTTATCTGGGTGTTTGTATACTCTGTCACTTCCCATCAAAGATCGCGCCGCTTCCCAGCCATACACCAGCCACAAGCTTCAACGCCGGAGGCTGAGCGCCACCACTTGCAGATTTGCCACCCCGTGCCCAAGTGAGACCCGCTCTTCTTAGAAAGGCGCGCGTGCCGCACGATACGCCGCGATGCGCCTGCCGTTCTTCTCCAGCAGCAAGAAGAGCGACGAGGAGAAGCTGCGCGAGCAGCAGGAGAAGGCGCGGCTCGCACAGCTGCGGCGCGAGCAGAAGGAGAGCAACGCGCGCGCACACGCAGCCGCCAAGGAGGAGCGCGCGCGCGTCAAGCGTGAGCAGCGCGCGTGGAAGAAGCAGGAGAAGCAGCTGCGCGCGCGCGAGAAGCAGGAGCAGCAGCAGGAGCAGCAGCGCGCCAAGTTCGAGCGCGCCCTCCTCCAGAAGCTCCAGCGCCAGCACGCCAAGGCGCAGCGCCGCGAGAAGCGCCGCGCGCGCAAGCGCCTGCAGCGCGACCGCCGCCGCCTCAAGAAGCTCGCCAAGCTACAGCGCCAGCAGGAGCGCGCGAAGGACCCGGCGCTCTTCCGCACCAGCATCGAGTTATTGCTCAACGAGATCGAGAAGCATAATCGCCAGAATGACGAGCTGCGTCGTCAGCAGCAGCAGCAGCAGCAGACGATAGCTGATGGCAACGTTGCACCAGTGATGACGACGGCGGCGCCTCCTGTGTTCCAGAAACGCTCGAGCTGCTTCTCGTGCAGGTCGCGCTTCCGCGTCACCCGCGTGCGTCACCACTGCCGCAACTGCGGCGAGAGCTGCTGCCGAAAGTGTCTGAGCGACGTGATGCGGCCGATCCCATGGCAAGGCGTCCACAAGCCGCAGAAGGTGTGCGTCCAGTGCGACACGCTGGTGTTCAGCGACCGCACCGCGACGTCGCGCGCTGCAGACAGTGGTGCTTCCGGCGGTGTCTCGGTGGCAGCGCCTGCTCCACCTGCCTCATCCTCGTCAAGTGTGCCGACCCCGATGGAGCCGACTGCTGTGGTAGACGTCGAGTCGCCGCCTGTGTCGTCTTCCTCGTCATCGAGCGCCAGCTGCCGTCGTCCGACCTCCAGGTCGGGCATCTCGGTGTCGCTCCCCTCCCGCTCGCGCCGTTTCCGGCGCGCAGACAGTGGCTTGTCGTCTTCGACGTCGGCATCGTCAACAGCGTCAACAGCAGCAGGAGCAGCAGCTCCGAAGACGAAAAAGCCGTCGCTGTGGACGCTGCCGATCCGCCCGCTCCTCAAGCGCAAGCGGAGCGTCGAGCAGCTGCGCAACCGCCAGCTCGACCTGGCGCTGCAGCTGGAGAAGGCGGCGCAACTCTCGCGCCAGAGCCACAAGGCGCTGCACGTGGAGCTGCAGCCGCAGCACGCGACGCTGGCGGCGCCGTTCGCGCGCGCGTCGTGAGCGTGTGCGTTTTCTTTTCTTGGGCAGCGCAGCAGCGTTCAGTAGGTTGCATCCCCAGCGCTCGCGCGAGCTGCTCGCTCCACTCTTTGATCTTGCCCTTTACTTGTGTCGCGTGGCCGAATGAATGAATACACAGCGCCGAAGCACCGGCAACTCGCTTTCGTCGCTCGCTTTCGTTGCTCGCACCATGCTGGCTGTCACCTTGAGCCCCCTTCAACACAGCAGCGTCTCTCTTTGGAGGCGCGTGAGGTGGTACCACACGCAAAGGATCCCTCGGCTTACTGACATATGTCGCCGTGGATGTGGCTCGCTCGTACACTTCAGTACGCTCTTCACGAATTATTTCGTCCGCGTGGGTCTTCTTTGGCTCTCGCACACTTGCTGTGCATCCTCCTTCAAGCTCGGGAACGCTCTAATGGCCGCGTACAAGGAGCGCGAGCACGTCGCGCACGTGCTCAGCCGGCTCGTGAAGCGCCTGAAGAGCAAGGACGCGGCCGCGCGGCAGCAGCGCGCGGCGGAGCTGGCAGCCGTGGTGGCCACGCTCGCGCGCCAGCTCTCGGCCGAGACGTACGCCAAGGTGCTGGCGCAGCTCACGCCACAGCTCTTCGCACTGCTGCAGGCGGCGAGCGAGGCCGAGCAGCTCGGCGGACTCGCGGCCATCGACGTGCTCATCGACCTCTCGGCCGAGGACCAGGTCATCCGCTACGCCAACTACCTGCGCAGCTTCCTGGCGCAGCCGCATGCGTCGCGCGCCGCGCTCGTGGCTGCTGCGCGCGCGCTCGGCCACCTGGCGTCTACGAGTGGCGTGAGCGGCACACTCGTCGCGGCCTTCGTCGACTTCGAGGTCAAGCGTGCCTTCGAGTGGCTCACGGGCGCGGGGCGTCCGGACACTGCGCTCTTCTCGCAGCGCCGACTCGCCGCGTGCTTCGTGCTGCGCGAGCTCGCGCGCTCGGCGCCCACGCTCTTCCACGTGAGCCTCACGACGTTCTTTCAGTCCATCTGGGGCGCCGTGCGCGACCCGCGCGTCGAGATTCGCGAGGCGGCCACCGAGGCGCTCTCCGCCTGCTTGCAGCTCATCGCGCGCCGCCAGACGCGCCACCGCGTGCAGTGGTACTGCAAAGTCTACGACCAGGTCTTCGAGGGGCTCAGCGTCGGCCGCGCCACCGCGCCCACTAGTAGTAGTAGTAGTCAGCGTATCCCCGCGTCCTCGTCCTCTTCTTCGTCCTCTTCTTCCTCCTCGCTCACGATCTCGCCGTCCGCGGCGGCGGCGATCGCTAACGGCACGCACGCCTCCTGGGAGTGCGTGCACGGCTCGCTGCTCGTCATCGGCGAGCTACTGCAAAACACGGGCGGCTTCATGGTGCCGCGCTTTCGGGAAGTCTGCGACACCGTGCTACTCTACAAGGACGCCAAGGACAAGCTGGTGAACCGCACGGTGTGCGTGCTGCTGCCTCAGCTCGCCGAGTTCTGCTCGGACGCGTTCGTGCGCCACTACCTGGGCATCTCGCTCTCGCACCTCATGAAGCGCATCGCGACCAACACGTCGGCATCGGAGCGCGGCATTGCGTTCCTGTCGCTCGGGCGGTTGGCGCTCGCGGTCGGACCGCACATCCTGCCGCAGCTGCCGCCGATCGTCAAGCTCGTGAAGGAGGGACTCGCCCCGCACACGCGCAAGAGGAAGGCCAAGAACAAGCTCTTCTGCGTCGAGACGCTCACGTGCGTGGCGAACCTGTCGCGCGCGCTCGGGGACAAGTTCGAGAAGTATCTCTTCGACGAGCTCCTGGAGATCATGATGCAAGGCGGGCTCACGGACGCGCTCATCGACGCACTTACCGAGATCGTTGGGAGCATCCCGAACGCGCTGCCGAGTGTGCAGGAGCGGCTGCTCAATGAGATCTCGGTGATCCTGCGCGGCGTGCCGTTCTCGCAGGGCGCGACGAGTTTTGCTGCGCTCGGGACGAGCGACGGCGGCGACGGCCTGCACACCGGGAGCGATACCGGCGACCCGATGCATATCGAAAAGACGCATGTGAAGCCGTCGGGAGTGTTCGCGCTCTTCTCGTCGATGAAGCGCGGGTCGATTGCGCTCGCCGAGACGGCCGGTCTGACGTCATCGAGCGCGGACGACGAGAATGCGGTCTCGAGCGGCGGGGCGCACCACTCGCCAGCGCTGCTCATCAAAGGGGACACCGGGGACGAGATCGATATCATCCTGCTGTCGCTGCGCACACTCAGCTGCTTTGACTTTAGCGGGAACTTTTGCCTGCTGCCGTTCGTTCGGGACTGCGTCGCGCTGTACCTGAAGAACGCGGACCCTCGGATCCGCAAGCAGGCGGTGGTCACGTGCAGCAAGCTTCTGCTGCCGTCTGCAACCCCGGGGATCGGTGCGTTGTCCACCAGCGTGTTCAGCACGAGCAGCTCACTGAGTCCTTCGCCGCATTCTCTTCCGATACCGCTGGGGTCGGTGCAGAGCGGCTGGAGCCGCGTGACGAAGCGCGGGCCGAGCGGCCGCGTGATCGACCACGTGCTCACGCAGCTCCTCCAGGTCGGGATCTCGGACATGGACGTCCTCGTGCGCAAGAGCGTCGTGGACTCGCTCGACGCGCGATTCGACGAGCTGCTGAGCCAGGAGGCGCACCTGACGATGGTGTTCACGCTCCTGAATGACGAGAGCGGCGAAATCCGCGAGCGGGCGATGCAGCTGCTGGAGCGCCTGGCGCCGCGGAACCCTGCGTTCGTGATCCCGTCGCTCCGCCGTGTGCTCGTGCAGCTGCTCACGGAGCTCGAGCACACGCCGGATATGCGCATGAAGGAGGAGAGCACGCGGCTGCTGGGGTTCTTGATCCGCGGCGCGCAGCACCTCATCGACCCGTACATCGTGCGCGTACTCCAGGTGCTGCTCCCCAAGCTGGTGCAGGGCAATGCGACGCTCGCGAGCGCCGTGCTGACGACGATTGGCGAGCTCGCGCTCGTCTCCCAGACGCAGCTCGCGGCGTACGAGCACTACTTGTTCCCGCTCATCATCCATACGCTGCAGGATCACTCGTCGATCGAGAAGCGCCAGATCGCGCTCCAGACGCTCGGGCAGCTCGCGGGGAGCACGGGTAGCGTGATCCGCCCGTATCTGGCATCCCCGAAGCTGCTTGAGATCTTGCTGAGTCTGCTGCAACACAGCGCGTCGACACCCTGGCCGCTGCGCCGCGAGGCGATGAAGACGATCGGCATCCTCGGCGCGCTCGACCCGTATAAGTACAAGCTGTGCATCTCGCGAGCATCGCTTCAAGAAGCGAACGACGCCGCGGCCACAAGCAAGCCGGATGCGAGTAGTAGTAGCGACGCAGCAGGCAAGGAACCCTCGACTGTGGCGACGACGGAAGGAGGCCCCTCCTCCGCTTCCTCCCATCAGCTCCAGCACAATTACCCCAAGCTGGATCTTGACTTGAAGGCGCTCGGTGTGAACATCAACTTCTCCGGCTTCAACATGAAGCTCGCGAGCGAGGTGCTGGACGAAAAGCAGCAGATTGAGCTGCAGCTGTTCACGGCGGCACCGATCGGCACGCGGCGGCCCGACAGCGGGAGCAGTCGATCCGCGATGGCGACCAGCGAGCCCGAGTCGTACACTGGGTCATCGGTGAGTCGCTCGACCGGCTCTGGCACTGCCGCCGCGTCGGCTTTGACGAAGAAGAAGGGCTCGGCTGCGATGAGCATGTATGGCGACGACCCGTTCGACTTTGAGAGCAGTTTGCTGGACACCGAGATGGAGCTGGACCCGACCGAGCTCTCTCCGTCCTCGGAGGCGTACTTCCCGACGGTCGCGATCCACGCACTGCTGCGCATTCTCAAAGAGCCGTCGCTGAGCGTGCACCACCACGGCGTCATCCAGGCGATCATGTTTATCTTCAAGAGTCTGTCTATCCAGTGCGTGCCGTTCCTCAAGTACATCCTTCCGCCGTTTCTGCGGGTGCTGGCGCGCGGCGAGCCGCGGCTGCGCGAGTCGCTCTTCCTGCAGCTCACGAACCTCATCTCGATCGTGCATGGCCACATGAAGCCGTTCTTCCCGCCGATCATGGCGCTCGCGCTGCGCTTCTGGGGCGCACACCTGCCGCAGATCGTCCGCCTAATGGAGAAGATTGCGCAAGCGGCGCCGCGCGAGTTCCGTGCAGAGTACTTCCCCAAGCTGCTACCCAAGATCTTGGAGGTGCTGCAGCCGCTGCCAGAGGTGTTTGACATGGGCGGGCTGCATCACACGGACGCGAGTGACCATGGGGCTGTGCCTGGGAGCAGTACCATCTCTGCGATGAACGGCATCGGCGGCGGCGCCGGATTATCCGGGTCGCCGCTGGTGGAGCTTCCGAGCGGCATAAATGGCGTCGGAGGCGCGCACGGCGGCGCTCACCACGCCGCAAGCGACCGTCCGGGACTCAAACAGTTGACTGCTGGCGCCGCTGGCCGCGGTGTTGGCGGTAGCGGTACCGAGAACGCGCTGTATATCGACGCGGATAGCGCGGGCAGCGGACTCGACGAGCTCAAGAAACTCGGCGGCAAGAGTAGCAACGGTGGCGCGGTCGCCGCGATCCAGGTCCAGGTCGTCCAGTCGCTGATTGTGTTCCGGGACGCCGTGGAGGACTACGTGTACCTGCTCGTGCCGGCGCTCGCGCGGCTGATGGAGAACGTCGAGACGCCGCTGGACGTCAAGGTCATGGCCATCTACGCGTTCGCGCGCATCTGCGTCGTGTCCAAGTTCGAGAACTACGCTGGGGCACGCATCCTGCAGCCGTTCGCGCGCGTGGCCAAGCAGATCTCGGCAAAGGGGTCGCATTTTTTCAGCCGGACGGCGGGCACTGCAGCGGTGGGCAGTGGCAGCGGCGCCTCGGGCAGTGGCGGCAGCGCGCCCGCCGTCGCTGCGACGCGAGCCGAGGCGACCAAGTTCTCGGAGGTGATGCTCTACGCGCTATGCGCGATGGCGTACCAGCTGCAGCACGAGCTCCTGAACTTCGAGCCGCTCGTGCTGCAGATCGTTGGCTCGCTGCCGTCTCAGCATGAACCGTCGACGCTCGAGGCCACGCAGCTGGTGCACCACGCACTCGAGACGCTTCGGCGCGGCGGGAGCGTGCCGCTCCAGCTGCTGGAGCACCCGGCGTTCCTCAACGGCAGCAGCGTGAAGACGATGCTCTCGGAGGTGCAGGCCGCTGCGGGCGGGTCTGCTACCGGCGGCACCGCGCTCGGCGCCGCGCCGTCGTCGAACGTGCGGCTACACGTGAACCAGCAGAATCTGCGGCGCGCATGGGAGGCGTCGCAGCGCAGCACGAAGGAAGACTGGACCGAGTGGATGCGGCGCTTCTCGATCGAGCTACTGCGGGAATCTCCGTCGGCCGCGCTGCGATCGTGCTGCGCGCTCGCGCAGGCGTACAACCCGCTCGCGCGCGCGCTGTTCAACCCGGCGTTCGTGTCATGTTGGAACGAGCTGTACGAGCAGTACCAGGACTACCTCGTGCGCGCGCTCGAGACGGCGTTCCAGAGCGACACAATCCCGGCCGAGATCCTGCAGACACTGCTCAACCTGGCCGAGTTCATGGAGCACGACGTGGAGGCGCTGCCGATCGACATCCGCGAGCTCGGCGAGCTTGCGCAGAAGTGCCACGCGTATGCCAAGGCACTGCACTACAAGGAGCTTGAGTTTCACACGTCGCCGAGCACGTGCATCGAGGCGCTGATCTCGATCAACAACCAGCTCGGCCAGCCGGAGGCGGCCGTCGGGATCCTCAAGTACGCGCAGCAGCACCACCGCAGCGTGATCCAGGTGAAGGAGACGTGGTTCGAGAAGCTGCAGGACTGGCGAGCTGCGCTCGCGCTGTACGACCAGAAGCTAGCGGCGGCGCGAGCGCTCGACGCTGAGAGTACCAACGGTAGCAATAGCAGCAGCGCAGCAGTGCCGTCACTCGATGTGCAAGTGTGCATCGGGAAGATGCGGTGCCTCGAGGCGCTGGGGGAGTGGGAGGAGCTCGCGGCGCTCGCCGACACTGTCTGGAAGCACCTGCACGCGCAGCCCGCCACGCAGCCCGCGCGCCGTGTGCCCTCGAGCGCGGCCAGACTGCTCACCCGCGTGAACTCGTCGTCCAGCAGCAGTGGTATGCAGGCGAATCTACAGCGTGCGAGCAGCTTCTCGGGCTCGAGCACTATTACTGGCGGTAGTAGCAGTACTGTCCTGCCTCTCCATCCGAGCAGCAGCGGCGCGGATGACCACGAGGAGAATGCGCTGAAGAAAGTGGCGATGCTGGGCGCGCGCGCGAGCTGGTGTCTCTCGCAGTGGGAGAACATGAGCCAGTACATCTCCGAGTGTTCGCCGCCGCCCTCAACGACGACGACGGCGGCAGTGGCCGCGGTGCCGTCCGCGTCGCTCTTCTCTGTGGCGTCGGGCACCGGTGAGGAAGACACGCAGACGAGTCTGTACCGATCCGTGCTCGCGGTGCACCACGGCAAGTTTGACGAAGCCGCGCTGCTGATTGATGAGACGCGGAAGACGCTCGACACGAAGCTCGGGGCGCTCGTGGGCGAGTCGTACAGCCGCGCGTACCGGAGCATGGTCACGCTCCAGCAGCTGAGCGAGCTCGAGGAGGTGATCACGTATAAGAAGCTGCGCATGCACGTCGCCAAGAGCGAGGAGGCCGCGCGTTACAAGCGGCACATGGTGCGCATGTGGCAGACGCGCCTGGGCGGCTGCAAGCAGGTCGTCGAGGTCTGGCAGCAGATCCTCGCCGTGCGCGCGCTCGTCCTCTCGCCGCGCGACGATATCGACACGTGGCTGCAGTTCGCGAGCCTGTGCCGCCAATCTGGGAACTTGTCGCTGTCGCTGCGAGTGTTTACGAACTCGCTCGGCGTGAACTTGTCCGGGGGATCTGTGAATAGTAGTAGTAGCAATGGCCCTGCTAGTGGACTGTCGGATATGATGGCCGGGTCGCTCTCTGCGAGCTCGATTCCGTTCGGGTACGGTGAGAAGGAGCACAATCGCGTCGCGTTCGCGTACTTGAAGCACTTGTGGGCGGTCGGCGAGAAGAAGAAGGCGCTGACCGAGCTGCACCACCTCGTGACCAAGATCTCGTCGCGCAGCCACCGAACGCCGGGCAGCCAGTTCCTTGGAGGTAGCACCAGTAGTGGGGGGAGCCATTTTGGCGTAGGCGTAAGCGCTGCGGCGGCCTCGTTCGGGAACCTCGTCGGCGCGAGCGGCGAGGAGGAGCTGCTCGTCAAGTGCCACCTCAAGATGGCCGAGTGGCAACTCAACTACCACGAGCAGCAGCTGGAGCGTGTGTCGATTCCGAGCGTGCTCGCGTCGCTCAAGCTGTGCACGGAGCTGGAACCGCGCAGCTACAAGGCGTGGCATGCCTGGGCGCTGATGAACTTCCACGTCGTGGAGCACTTTAGCCAGCTCTCGCCGTCGTCCGCGTCGTTCTCGTCATCGGCTGGCCATGGCAGCAGCGCAGCGGCTGCGGCAGCCGTCGCCGCGGGGGGCATCGGCCCGTACATCGCCCCTGCGATCCACGGTTTCTTCCGGTCGATCGCGCTCGGGCGGAGTCGCTGGGCGGCGAACGTGCAGCAGGACATTCTGCGGGTGCTCACGCTCTGGTTCGCGCATGGCAACCGCACAGACGTCCTCAACGCGCTCGACCAGGGCTTTAAGTCCGTGAGCATCGAGACGTGGCTCATCGTGATCCCGCAGCTCATCGCGCGCATCCATACGCCGTACGCGCAGATCCAGACGCAGCTGCGCAAGCTGCTCTGCGCGGTCGGCTCGCAGCACCCGCATGCGCTCATCTATCCGCTCTCGGTGGCACTCAAGTCGCCGCTGAAGGTGCGGCAGCAGGCCGCGCAGGAGATCATGAAGAAGCTGTGCGAGAAGTACGAGGATATGGTGGGCGAGGCGCTCATGGTGAGTCACGAGCTCATCCGCGTCGCGATCTTGTGGCACGAGATGTGGTTCAACGGATTAGAGGAAGCCTCACGGCTGTACTTTGGCGAGCGGGACGTCGATGGCATGGTCGGCGTACTCCAGCCGCTGCACCAGATGATGGACAACGGCCCGCAGACGATGCGCGAGGTGGGCTTCCAGCAGGCCTTCGGACGGGACCTGCGCGAGGCGCACGAGTGGCTCCAGCGTTTCCTCAACAACCGCGCGAACGAGGCGGACCTGAACCGTGCGTGGGACCTGTATTATCACGTCTTCCGCCGCATCAGCAAGCAGGTGACGCAGCTCACAGCACTTGAGCTGCAGTACGTGTCGCCAAACCTGCTCAAGGCGCGCAACCTGCAGCTCGCGGTGCCCGGTACGTACCGCGCCGGCCACGCGGTCGTCAAGATCGATGGCTTCCTGCCGACCGTACAAGTGATCGCGTCGAAGCAGCATCCGCGGCGCATCACGATGCTAGGTTCGAACGGGCTCGAGTACATGTTTTTGCTCAAGGGGCACGAGGATCTGCGCCTGGACGAGCGCGTGACGCAGCTCTTCGGACTCGTGAACGCGCTGCTGATCAACGACCGGCAGACGGCGAAGAAGGACCTCAAGATCCACCGGTACCCGGTGATCCCACTCTCCCACAATGCGGGTATCGTCGGGTGGCTCGCACACTGCGATACGCTGCACCAGCTCATCCGCGACTACCGCGAGGGCCGCAAGATCCTGCTCAATATCGAGCACCGGCTGATGCTGCAGATGGCGCCCGACTACGACGCGCTCACGCTGCTGCAGAAGGTCGAGGTCTTCGAGTACGCGCTCGAGAACACGGCCGGGCAGGACCTGTACAAGGTGCTGTGGCTCAAGTCGGCCAACTCGGAGATGTGGCTCGACCGGCGCACCAACTACACGCGGTCACTCGCCGTCATGTCGATGGTGGGCTACATTCTCGGGCTCGGCGACCGCCACCCGTCGAACCTGATGCTCCACCGCTTCACGGGCACGATCGTGCACATTGACTTCGGCGACTGCTTCGAGGTCGCGATGGACCGTGACAAGTACCCGGAGAAGGTCCCATTCCGGCTTACGCGCATGCTCACGAACGCGATGGAGGTGAGCGGTATCGAGGGCAACTTTCGCTACTCGTGCGAGAGCGTCATGCAGGTGCTGCGCGAGAACCAGCACAGTCTCATGGCGATGCTCGAGGCATTCGTGGACGACCCGCTCATCGGCTGGCGCCTGCTCGCACCGACGACTGTGTCGCCGAGCAAAGCCGGCGCGTCCTCTTCCTCGTCGTCGGTCGTGGCGCGCTCGAACATGGCGACGTCCGTGGTGCGAAATGGGGTGGCGACGGCGGCCTCCACCCAAGTGTACTACCAGCAGCAGCAACCACAGAATAATGAAGGCGCTCGTCTTCCGCGCAGCGAGAGCATCTCGATCCCAGAGCCGTCCGCTCCGAGCGCGCAGCTGGATGGTGCCGAGAGACCTCCGCACGCGCCAACGAAGGCGCCGGCGGCATCACAGACAACCGCTCCGACGTCGGCTGCAGCAGCAGCAGCAGCAGCAGCAGTTGGTGCTTCTGCTATGCCGCAAGCTGAAGCAGCTCCGAATGCGCGACCGGCGGACAGCGCAGCAGCAGTGGAGGCACGCGCAAGGGAAGCAGACGAGCATGCTTCACGGGACTTGGACACTCAAGGTGAGGAGGAGGAGGAAGAAGAAGAGGAAGAAGAGGAGGAGCGGGAGACGGTCGACGAAGACGACGATGCGTCTGGCGCTGAGACCGACGGTAGCGGTGTATATGATGACGAAGACTATGGTGGAGAGAGTGACGAAGACTATGAAGGCGAACACGACGAAGAGGAGGAAGAAAAGGCGCCGGTAGTACAAGGTAGCGAGGCCACGCAAGAAGAAGAAGAAGAAGAGGCAGAGGCAGAGGCAGCAGCGCTGCCGGCAGGCGCTGCGGAGGTGGCGATGCGCACGAGCACGCTGCCTTCGTCCGTGCCCAAGCCGACGACGGTCCGTGGCGGCGGGATCGTGGGCTCAGCCATGCCTACTATGGCGTCCATCACTTCTCGCGCGATCCCGTCGTCGAAGCTGCCCCCGCGGCCGTCGACGTCGATCGCGTCATCTCGTCCGATGAGCATCAGCAAGTCGATCGCGTTCTCGCGCCGCCTCCCTCCGTCCTCGATGCCGCGCGATGGCGGCGGCGCTGGAGGAGAGCACGCGAGGACCAGTGACATCGATGAGGAGGAGAATGAAAATGAGAAGGTCGTGGCGCGCATCGACTACGAGAAGACGAACCTGCACCACGTCATGTCAAGCCTCGCGTCGAGTGTGAGTAACGTCGGCCAGGGGAGCCTCACGCGCCGGTTCCTGCAGACGAAGCTCGAGGTCGCAAACGCCGCCGAGGCGGAACATCCGCCGCCGGCACCGCAGCAGAAGCACACTGGTACATTGCCTCCTCCGCCTCCGCCGTCGCAACAAGCGGCGAGCGTCGCTGGGGGCGGCGGCGGCGTCGTGCGCGCGAAGACGCGGCGCAACTCGATGAGCCAGCAAATTCCACCGCCGGATGGCGTCGTAGCGCCAACGCAGGTCGCGCAGTCGCAGACCAAGTCGTCGGACCTGCACGCGAACCGGAGCCACCGCGAGCGGGAGCTCGTGCAGATGCTCGGGCCCGAGGGGGCGGGCGCGCCGCGCGAGGCGCTGAACGAGAAGGCAGTGGCGGTCATTCGGCGCGTGCAGGCCAAGCTCACGGGGCGCGACTTCGAGGGCGAGAAGGAGCCGCTCGGCGTCAGCGCGCAGGTGCAGCGGCTCATCGACCAGGCCGCGTCCCACGAGAACCTCTGCCAGAGCTACATCGGCTGGTGTCCCTTCTGGTGAAGGAAAAAGAGTGCGCGGCATGCATGCGTGGTACACTGTCGTAATGGAAGTTTGTGTGGAGGTTACGTGCAGGACTTGCTCGTAGGTCCGCTCCGCTCTGCTCACGCGTCGGCCTTGGCGTCGGCGTCCAGCGCCTCGACCTTGGTCACGCTCAGCTCCTCCCACTCGTCCGAGTCTGCGCCAGCGTTCGGTGGTCGTTAGCGTCCTTCCTTCTTTCCCGACTCCACAGCAATGAGCCAGCAGCACTGGGAGCAACAACGCACTCTCTTTCTTCCAGCACATGTAGATGACCGCGTCGTTCTGGAGGTCGTGGTCCGCGAGCGTCGCGACGTCCGTGAGCTCCTTGGCCTCTTTCTGCAATGGTCGTTTGTAAGTGAAACAAAGTATACAAATGTCAAGTCTACCAGTGCCAAGCCGACCTGGTTGAGCCCCGCCCAGAGCTGGATGTGCGCCGGCGGCAGGTGGAAGAGCGCGCCGAGCTTCTCGCGCACGCTCGCGAACGTGTCCGAGAACTGCACGTCGAGGAACACGGTCTGGCTGCGCCGCTTCACGCGGATATAGGGCACCATCGGGAGCGAACTTGGAGGGAGGGACGCGATTTTCGCGCTTGAAGCGGCAAATCTGATAGTGATGAAAGTCGAAATCGGGCTTTGTTACAGTCCGGTTGCAGGATTGGCTACTGAAATGCGCGATCATGTCAAGTATGCGTCGTGCTGCGCGTCGCGGTCATCACAATCCTCGTGATCGCGTCCGTACTGCTCAAGAACCACTTCCTCGACCTCACAGACTTCATCGGCGCCTCGGCCGTGACGATGAACTCGATTATCTTGCCCATCATGTTCTACATGA
>JAASFW010000589.1:0-15000 GCA_023334005.1 Globisporangium orthogonon
AGTCGGCGCTCTTGCATTTGGTAGCAGTAGGCTCCCAGTCAGCGCCGGCGCGGACGTTGTAGTTGACGCCGTAGAGGTGGAAGTTCTGCGCGGAGGTCGTGGAGATGGCGGCGAAAGCAGCGGCGCCGATGGCCGCGAGAGCTGTCGAAAGACGCACCATCGAGCGAGCGAGTAGATCAAGTCTCGTGTCAGTTCAAAGGCGCGTTTGGCAATGAGGTTGACGAGCTCTTGAGCTCCAGGAGATGCGAGTTCGATCTTGAGAGAATCACGCGGAGCTTTCACGAGATGCCATGTATGTGCACATGATAGCGATGGAGCGGCGCCAGGATGCGTGCAGAGCGAGTCAAACGAGCGGATCACCGGGATCCGACAGACACTCCATCCTCCGTGCCCTGCGAGTGCCTTGATAGCTCGCGACCCTGAGATATCCTCTGTCTTGCCTGCACCTGCACTCCAGATGACTTCACTGTCGCACTCGAGCCGTGCAGCTCGGATCCATTATATCAAACTCTTCATCTCGGGATATGCAACGCACGTGCTGTTGACAGCATTCCCCAGTGCAGTCAGCACTGCACTGCTCCAGAGAGGGGTCGGTCACAGGTTGGATTGTGATTCGATTCAAAGTTATCCAGTTCGACACGCAGTTCATTCAGTTCGCGAAGCTTCCGCAAGAGCAAGAGAACAGTCCCGCACACGCCTGCTTCATCAACGATCACGCCGAGGTGCACAGGTGCTGCTGGAGGTCTCCGGTCGCTGCAGATACGCTAGGCGTCGGCGAAGGCATGGGGCTCGCAAAGACGGGAGCCGGAGCAGGTGCGACAACGGGACTCTCGCCGGAAGCAGGAGCGGCTCCGGTCTCAACTGCGCTCTCGGGCCTCTGGCTGCTCGATGGCATCGGCGTGGAACTGGCGCCGCCGGAAGTGGTCGAGTTGCTGCTGTCAACGAGCGCCCGGAACTCCTCCTTGAGCGACCGATCTGCCTTGAAGAGCCCGAAGTGTGCCTCCACTGTGTCTTCCTTCTCGCCCTCGACCTTCCACGCCTCGTCGAACGCGGCGAAGTAAAAGTACTTCCACCCGCGCGCCGCCGCCATCGCCCGGAAGTCGCGCAAGTACGTCTGCCGATCAAAGAATGTTTGTGAGCGACGCCATCTCACATGTCAAGACGAGCAGCAACTGCAAATAATGACCGCACCGCAGCATTTGCCGGACTGGCTTCCGAAGACTTGTTGCTCTTGCCGGCGGACGCCCACCCGGTCTCGCCAATGAACACGTCCTTCCCTCGGCTCTTGGCGTAACTGAAGAGCGGCTCCATTTTCTCAGCGAAGTGCGCCGCCGACGTTTTTGCCTCCTGCTTTTCCCAGAACGGGAACCCGTTCGCAGACACAATGTCGACCTGCATGCACCAGTGAGCGAACAAACAACAAACAGTGAGAAGTCGGCACTCCCACTAACAATGCAAAGCGCCGAGCAAACGCACTGCGTCAACGAGCTCCTTGTGCTGGAGGTAGACGTCGCCAATGTCGGCGATCGTGACGGGGATCTGGGCGGTGTGGGCGTGCGCGGCGCAGAGCGCCTTGACCTCCTTCATGTACGCAATGCTGGTCGCCGGGGTGACCTCCTTCCGGTAGATCGCCTCGCTGCCGACGTGGATGCCGAAGATCCGGTCGGCGCTGAAGAGTTCACGCTCTGGGCGGATGAGCTCCTGGAGCTTGGCCTTCTCGGCGTGGAACACGGCCGGGTCGTCGCTCACCCAGAGCCCCACGGACACCTTGAGGCCGGCGCGAAGTGCCGCGGGGATCACGACCTCGCCCTGGTTGCAGTCCGTGAGGCTGTAGAGGCGCACAGCGTCGGTCACGCCCCGGATAATCTCCAAATCCTGCTTGATCTCGTCAGGACTCTTGCACTTGGCGCTCTCGGGCGCCCAGTCCGGGCCCTTGCGCGCATTGTAGTTGAGTCCGTAGACCGAGAATTTCTGCTGCGCGTGCGAGCGAGCGATTTGGAGCCCCAGCATCGCGAGGACGACGAAGAGCTGCATCGTGTGTCTGCTGCTGCACCTGGCGTCAGGTCCGCGCGGTCGAAGGCCAATGACGAAATGAGCCCTCGCTAGGCTGCCAGTCTAGGCAGAGGAGCTGGCGCTTGCGCGTGCTGGCGCTCGCGGGTGCCATCGTCATCGCGCTGCTGCTTGCATGGTCGCATGGCGCTTCCCAACTGAAGCTGCCAATGAGCTGCGTGAAGAAACCGAAGGATAGTCAGAAATGCGACCAAACCCCAAGAACAATCCACGAAGTAGAAACCGTTTCTAACTTCTTGCTCAATTAGTCTCGATTATAGTATTGCAAAGGCTGTACATTCATTTTATAAAAAAACATGAGGTCAAACCATTGCACACTTTTCTATTGAGATCCTAGCTTTTTCTAATCTTGAGCTTATGAGACCCTATGCAACGTAATGATTTCTAACAAAGGTTTGAAACAACTCTATTATAGAATGAGACGGTAATAACCGTGCACAGATTTACTTAGTATTTTCAAGTCAAAAGACTGGCATGGATTTTACTACCATAAAAGAGTTGAGACTGTTAACTCAATTCAATTTGCAACCACAAGGTAATCACATTCAGAGGAGACAGAAAAAGTAGATTTTTGTGCACGAATGCTGCGTTTGCGCCTTGGTCACAAACTCTGTCAGAAACCAAGTACAATCCGTAACAATCGTTGTGGATGATGTGGCCAAATTTGCCCTTATGAAGCGGAGCGCTGGAGCCGATGAGCGCGACTGGCGCGGCGCCGACCGCGCTCCGGAAGCGCCGGACGCGAAGCGCCGGCGCCGCGATGGAGACGGCGCCGGTGCCGACACCTGGCGCCCGAGCCAGAGACCCAGCGAGCAGCAGTGGCAGCAGTCGCGTCCCGCCGGCGGCGGCGGCGTGCGGCTGCTGTCAGACGCCAAAGAGGAAGATCCGCACCGCCTCGCGCAGCGCCAGAAGCAGATCGACTACGGCAAGAACACGGTCGGCTACGACCGCTACTGCGCCGCGGTGCCTCGGTGCGTTCGATGGAGTCGCACTCGAATGGCGCGGGAGTGAGCTTCTAACCTGCACGCACGCACGCAGCCACCAGCGGCGCCGAGGCGTGCACCCGATGACGCCGGACAAGTCGCTGAACGTGAGCAAGAAGGCGTTCGACGGCCTCGTGCGCAAGTGGCGCCAGGCGCTGCACAAGTTCGACCCGCCGGAGCTGCGCGCAGCCGACGCGCAGGCGCGAGAACAAGCCGCCGCTGCTGCTGCTGGAGCGGCTGCTCCAGATGGAGGTGCTGCCACGTCGGCGGCGTCCACGCACGAAGACGACGTGGCGGAGCTGGATCCTGCGCGCAACTCCTCTGACGCAGCGGCGCCACCAGCACTGTCGATCTACGAGAACTTCGTCGAGGGCGACCTGGACAACGACGGTGGCGACGACGACGATCTGCTTTAGTTGCGTCAATAGCTACGTACGCTAAGCGGGTGCTTCTGTCCTAACGGCGCGCACGTGTCAATGGCTCGCGAGGAACTGGCGGCGCAGCTCGAGCGCCTCCAGAAACAGGTTCACGTCGAGAGTGTCGACGTTGCGCGCGACGCGAGCCACGAGCCGCACCTCCGGCGCTGGGGTCTGCAGACACATGGCAAGACGCTGAGCGAGTGGGGCGGGCCGACGATGTGGGAGAAGGCCCTATACAAAGCAAACGTACGCTGCGCGCGAGCTGCGTCTCGCCGAGGAACTGGTACATGGAGCCGACGCGCAGCTCGAGGCCGCCGTCGGCCGCCAGCACGCGCGTGTCGACGGTGAGCGAGGCGCTCTGGAACGACACGCGCGCGAGCCCGCGCTGCGCGTCGAACGCGTCGAGCCTGCGATCAAGCGCCAAGTGAGATGCCTCGCTGCTAGCAGATATCGGCAGCGAGGAGGCGAGGAAGCGAGTGGCGCGCACCGGCCCGTGACGCGCACCGAGCGGTTCTGCTGCAGCGCGGGCGTCGCGAGCACCTCGGCGATCTGCACGATCTCGCAATAGTTCATCATTGCACCAAAATACTCTTGCTACAATGTAGTGAAAAAAGCGAGGGAGAACCCGCTCGCCTGACTTTCATCACTATCGCATATGCCGCCATTCTTGAAGACCAACCGTTCACAACTCGAACTAGTCCACTCGCCACAGCCGATGACCGTCACCAGCAGCAGCAAGAGCAACGCGCCGCCGGCTGCCGCCGCGCCCGGATCGAGCGTGGCGCTGAACGCGGCGCCGGCGGGCCGCCCCGTGAGCGGCCGCACGTGGAAGAAGACGGAGAAGATGCGCTTTTCCGCCGTGCGCTACAAAGGCACAAAGGTGCTCAGCACGTCGTGGGAGCACAAGGCGCAGGCGCGCGCGCGGCGCGCCGAGATGCAGGCGCTGCAGAGCGAGATCAAGGCGCGTCGCCAGGGCGAGCGCGACGCCAAGCGCCAGGCGCGCGAGGAGAAGGAGAAGCGCCGGAAGGAGAACGAGCTCAAGTCCGCGTCCGTCCAAGTGGTGCGTCGTCGTCCTGCTAGTGTTGCTAGGGCTGTTGCTAGGACTGTTGCTGCGGATGGACCTCGGTGGCTCACGACGACGGCGCGGATGCTTGGTGTTGGGTGCGCAGATCTCGCGCACGCACAGGATGAAGACCATGAGCAAGAAGCAGCTGCGCAACATCAAGAAGACGATCGTCAACAAGCACGGCGTCGTCGAGTACGTGCCGGTGTACTCCAAGTAGAGCGACTGCGAATGTGTAATATGGGCTTCTTGCATACTCGGGAGGGTTTGTTTCTTTGGTTGCTGCTGGTGGTGGTGCTGGTGGTGGTGGTGCTGGTGGGGCTTCTTGGAGCTGTCAGCGCAGAGCTCGTGGCGTGTCGACTTGGAGACACCACGAGCGTGTAGCAACAGCTACGAGCATTGCACGACACCCAGAGCTACGACTTGCAGACTCGAAGAAGAGTGGGGATGCCGGTCGGTCTATTAGCAAACACACAGGCGAGCGCTCGCCTCTCTCTCTCTTCCTCTCTCCCTCTTGCTCCCCAGCGAAAAGTACGTACGCACACTGCGGTCTATGAAGCCCCTCTCCTCGCCTCTTACTTGTTCTTGGCGGCCTGCGCCTTCTCGTGCTCGGCCACGAGGCGCTCCTGCACGTCGCGCGTGACCTGGTCGTGCGTCTTGTACTCCATCGTGAACTCGCCCTTACCCTGCGTCGACGAGCGCAGGTCCGTCGAGAAGCCGAACATGTTCTGCAGCGGCACGTCGCAGCGCACCGTGGTCGTCATCTCGTCCGCGTCACTGCTGTTGATCATGCCGCGGCGACGGTTCACCTCGGCGATCGCCGTGCCCTGGAACTCGTTCGGCACCTCCACCTCGACTGACATGACCGGCTCGAGGATGCACGGGTCGGCCTTCATGAACGCCTGGCGAATCGCCTGCACCATCGCCGTCTTGAACGCCAGCTCGCTCGAGTCCACCGAGTGCGCCTGGCCGTCGTTGATCACCACGCGCATGCGCTGCACCGGGTGGCCCACGAGCCAGCCCTTCTGCACCGCCTCCTTCGTGCCCTTCTCACACGCCGCGATGTACTCGGGCGGGATCGCGTTACCGATGATGTCGTTCACGAACTCCACCTCCTTCGAGTCCGGGTCCTCCAGCGGCTCAATGTAACCCACCACGCGAGCGTACTGGCCGGAGCCACCGCTCTGCTTGCGGTGCAGGTAGTTGAACTCCGATCGGCTACGGATCGTCTCGCGGTAGTTGACCTGCGGCGCGCCAGTCGTCACCTCCACGCCGTACTCGCGCTTCATGCGCTCGACATAGATCTGCAGGTGCAGCTCGCCCATGCCGCTGATGATCGTCTCCTTGCTGTCGTCGTCCACGCGCACGCGGAACGTCGGGTCCTCCTTCTGGAAGCGGTTCAGCGCCTTGGAGAAGTTGGCGATCTGCGTCTTGTTCGATGGCGTCACGGCGAGCGACATCACCGGCTCCGGCACGTGCAGGCTCGTGAGCGTGAACTTGCCCGTGTTCGTGTCGCTGAACGTGTCCATACTCGCGCACTCGACGCCGAACATGGCCACGACCTCGCCCGCGCCGACCTCTTCGACGTCCTCCATCTCGTTCGAGTGCATCTTCACCAGGCGCGGCACCTTGATGCGCTTCATGTCGCTCATGTTGTAGATGAAGCCGCCGCGCTTGAGCGTGCCCGAGTAGATGCGCATGTACGTGAGCTGGCCGAACTTGCCCTCCTCGAGCTTGAACGCCAGCGCCAGCAGCGGCGCCGTCGGCGAGCACGGCACCGACACCTTCTCCTCGTTATGCGCCTGGTCCAGTGCGAAGTTGGGAATCTCCGACGGGCTCGGGAGGTACGACACGACGGCGTCCAGCAGCGGCTGCACGCCGCGGTTCTTGAACGCCGAGCCCATGAGCACCGGCACGAACTTGTGCGCGATCGTCGCGCGGCGGATCGCGTCGCGCAGCTGCTCGTGGGTCGGCTCCTCCTCCATGAGGAAGAGCTCGCCGATCTCCTCGTCCACGTCCGCGAGCGCCTCGATGAGCTCCTGGCGCTTCTCCTCCGCGAGCTCGCGCGTGGCCGCAGGGATGTCGTCGGACACGTCGATGATCTCACCGTTGTCGCCGAGGTTGCGCAGCGCCTTCATCGTGATGAGGTCGACGGCGCCCTCGAGGTCGTTCTCGGCACCGATGGGCACCTGCAGCGCGTGCGCGTTGAGCTTGAGCTGGTTGCGCAGGTCGCGGATGACCTTCCACGGGTTCGCGCCCATGCGGTCGAGCTTGTTGATAAAGGCAATGCGCGGCACGCCGTAACGCTTCATCTGCTTGTCGACCGTCAGCGACTGGCTCTGCACGCCCGAGACGCCGCAGAGCACGAGCACGCCACCGTCGAGCACGCGCAGCGCGCGCTCGACCTCGATGGTGAAGTCGACGTGGCCGGGTGTGTCAATGATGTTGATGTTGGCATCCTTCCAGCTCGCGTACGTGGCGGCCGACTGGATCGTGATACCCTTCTCGCGCTCGAGGTCCATCGAGTCCATCTTGGCGCCCACGCCGTCCTTGCCACGCACGTCGTGGATCGCGTTGATACGGCCCGTGTAGAACAGGATGCGCTCCGTGAGCGTCGTCTTGCCCGAGTCGATATGCGCCGAGATACCGATGTTGCGCAGGTTGCTCATGTAGCCCGCGGGCACCGGGTGGCCCGGCGCGAACGAGCGCACGGAGCTGCTGTCGTCGCTGAACGCGCGCAGGTGGAGCTGCGTCGTGGACTGGAAGAGCGCGGTCGAGCGTCGCGCCGGGCGGGCCGCAGCCGCCGCCGCGCGGGAGGTCATCCGGAGCCAGCGCATCGTCGTCGTCGTCGTCGTCGTTCGGGAGCAAGAGGTCGAGTGGCAGACGGACGAATGATGGATGGGATAGATGATTCGCGTTGGTTGGCCAGTGATTGGGGATCATTTTTAGTGTACCACACATAAACTGTGCACTCTTTGCTGCGATGCGTTTCTTTGGGGATGGCACGAGGACACTTTCCAAGTGTCCACTTGATCTCGAGATCAACAGAGAGCAGTCACCTGCGAAGGAGCCGAAAGGAGCGACCGACAGACGGCAGCAGCTCACGACGCGCGGATCGGCGAGTACCCGTGGCGTCTCGCAGACTTCGTAGCGATGAGCACGAGCGCCGCCATGATGACAAGCAAGACGACGCCCACCAACAAGAAGCTCTCTGTGTCCACTGCGAGTGCTTCTGCTGCTGTTTCCCAATCGGCAACTGCCGCGATCCTAGAGCTGTCCGCTTCGGATATCTCCATCATCGCCATTGGAGTTGCTGCTTCTGCTGCTGCTGACGCGGTCGAGCTGTTCGCTTGAAATGGACGCTGCGAGTCGAGGCGCTCTTCCTTCGCAGGCACAGAAGGCAACGGCGCAAGCAGCGCGAGGCGCCCCACTAGCTCCCGTGTCTGTACCAAAGCGCTCGATGCCAGTGCGTTCAGGTCCCACTCGAGCAGACGCGCGATGGCTGGCGAGTCGTCCAGACCCGCGAGCTCGCGTGCAAACCGCCGCTGCAGTTTCAGTGCCTCGCTCTGCAGCGATGCGATGTGCCGGTGCAGCAAATCAGCTCCGCTATCGCGCTGCGTCAGACGCGCCCGCTCGCTCACAGCAGCGAACGCCTGCCACGCCGATCCGCGATTTGATTCACTACCATACACTGTTCCGATCTGGAACGCACTGGGGACTCTTCGCTGCGCGCACGAGAACGGCAGGAACACGGTCGTGTCGGGGACGCCCGGAGCGAACCAAACCACCCCTCCAAGCGAGTCTGGCACGCCTCGACGCGTCTGCAGCACGACGCTGAAGCCTTGTTGATGCTCGGTATGGGCAAGTTGCATCTGGGACTCGTCATCCAGCGAAGCGCTGCGGAGGATCTCCATCGCATCCTCCACACTCACGAACTGGCGCAAATGCACTGAGAGCGGGACGACGTCGTCGCCATCCCTGCTTGGATCGCTTGTGCCGCAGTGACCCAGATCGTCTTCATCCAGGGAGACCAACTGCCCGATCTGACGCCACTTGCGGCACCTTATGACCCGAAGTGCACCTTGATCACGACGCTGTACACCGAGTACATCTACGAAGCTAAATGCAGTGCCTGCGCCTTGCGCCTTCCACTGCTCAAGCACATTCTCGGACGCCAGGAAGCGCTCGGCGTCGCCAGCATCCACATCAGTCACGACTAAATGCTCATTCGGAACAAGAAGCGTCACATGATCGTCGGCGAGTCGCAGCGCTGCCCACGCGCTCGCTTCGCTCTCTCGAGCCGTCCGGACGTGGAAGACCCACGCTTCGCCGAGTTTGTCGGCGACCACCGCCGAGTACATAACGCTGGCGGCACCAGCGCTGGAGTCGCGCTCAGCCGCGAGGTCGCTCATGCGCCTCAGAGCGCATCGAGCGGTGACGCATTGCTCCAGCGCCGTGCGCGTATGTTCATCCATCTCGATGCATTGATGCGGACTCGGGAGCTTCGCAGGTGACGCAGCGGCACGACCGTCGGCGCTCGTTGATTGACACGCGAGCTGCAGGATCGCGAGCTGACGGTCGTTCATCCGCACGTGGCCACCGCCGACGCTCACGATACCGAACGCGCTGGGTGCGCTACTGCTGCTAGTGACGGTCGCCAGCTGCGCGCTCGAGGAGCGAGCGAGCAGCACCCCGCCGCCGCTAGTCACGACCACCGCTGCATCGTCGGGATCTGGCACGCCAGTGTGCATGCGCGCGACTTGCTCTTCGAAGAGCAGCAGTGGGTCGCGGACCAGCTTGCGCGGCGCGAGCGTCGTGCTCGCCGCGGAGCTGGCGCCCGGCCGCCCGCGTGCTTCTTCCGCTCTTCCGGTGCTGCTCCTGTGCGGCGAATGCGAAGACTGGGAAGAACTGGCCGGTGACTTCATTAGTGGCCTCTTGTCTTTTAACGTATCCGCGAGCCAATCAGCAGCAGCAGCAGATGGCGGACGCGGCGGACCACGAGACGCGCGCGAAGGCGAAGGCGACGACGACGCAGGCGGCGGTCGCGGGCGCCGTCGCAGGCGGTGCGACGCGGCTCATTGCGGCACCGCTCGGTGCGTTGGGAAGCTGGTGGTCAGAAGGCGAATGCGTTGACCACCGCTGACTCGCTCTCGCTCTCGCTCTCGCTCTCGCTCTCGCTCTGCGATAACGACATACTACGGCAGACCTGATCAAGATCAGGTGCGTGAACGACGTGCGAGACACTCGCGCGCGCAGTCAGCTCACTTGCGTGAGCGGCAGGTTCCAAGTGCAGCAGGCGCCGATCTCCAGGACGACGGCGAGCCGCTTCTCTCGCCCGTCCCACCATGCGCCCAAGTACGAGACGCTCGCGCAGTCGCTGCGCAGCATCCACGCAGAAGAAGGGCTTCGCAGCTTCTGGCGGTGCGGTGCTCGCTGCTTCAGTATAGGATGGAGATGCGCTCGCTCACTCACACCCTTCTCGGCAGCGGCAACCTGGCGGCCACGGGGCTCTGGGTCTCGTACTCGGCCATCCAGTTCGGCTGCTACCGGAGCCTCGGCGGTCTCTGGAGCGAGCGCGTCGTCGAGCGCCACGGCGCGGCGGTGAGCACGCTCAACGGCGCGCTCGCAGGCGTCGTCGCGACCGTGGCCACGTACCCGCTCGACCTCTTCCGCACGATCTTGGCGAGCCAGGGCGTGCCGAAGCAGTTCCCGACCATGCACAGCCTCGCGGCGCACACGTGGGAGGCGCGCGGCGTACGCGGCTTCTACAGTGGCCTCGGCGCCACGCTATTCCAGATCGCGCCCTACATGGGGCTCAGCTTCGGCATCTACGCGACGCTCAACAAAGCTGCCGCCGCGCGCATGGACATGGCGCACGCGAGCGCGCTCGCGGTGGCGCTGTCGTACGTCGGCACAGGTGCTGTCGCCGGGCTGCTCTCCAAGCTCGCCGTATACCCGCTCGACACGCTCAAGAAGCGCATGCAGATGCGCCAGGTGCCGCGGTGCGCATCCTACGGCGTCATCCCGCACTACGAGTCGTCCTGGGAGTGCCTGCGCGTGATCGTGCGCCACGAGGGGCTGCGCGGGCTCTACAAGGGCACGGCGCCGAGCCTCGTCAAGTCCGTCGTGGCGCACAGCTCGACCTTCGCGACGTACGAGGTCGCACTGCTCGCGCTCCAGCGGTTGAGCGGCTGCGACGGCCGTGACGACGGCGACGTGGTCAGCAGCAGCAACTTCTTGGCGCGGGGAGATAACACTCGAGCGAATTAGTAGCGCGGGCGATTCATTGCTTCATTTGGGCTTGTTAGTCTGATAAATACGCGTCAGCCGGCGGTGGGGGCAGCAGGCGGCGGTCCGCCTCCGCCACTGTGCTGCTGCTTGTAGAACGCTTCCAGGAACTGCAGGCGCTTGGCGTCGGCCACCAACCGGTCCATCGACATCTGTGTAGGCCACCAAATCTGTCACCGCCATGCCTCTTATCATGAAGACAGCAGCGACCGTCGCACCTTCTTGATGTCATTCAGCAGGAACCTGCGCACCGCCTCCGCCTCGCTGACCGCATGCGCCTCGTGCGCGGCTTTCGTTGCTGCTGCTGCTACTGCTGCTGTTCCGCGATGCGTGTCGGCTGCACTGCCGCTGTGACGTGCACTGCTCAGGGTGCCGACACTGCACGCATCCAGCGAGTTCTTGCGCTGCGGCGCGCGGTTTGCGAGCGAGCTGGAGATCGCGTTCGCCGACGACGAGCGAGGCAGCGAGTCTCGCCGACTGCTGCTACTGCTGCTGCTGGGGGCCGCCTTCGCGAACCTCTTCGCCTCCGCGGTGGGCACCTTAGACGCTCGTGAGGACGGCCCGAAGTCCCTCGAGCCTGTGCGCTTCCGCAGATAGTTCTGCATGCAAAAAGCGCCATATCATGCACGCATGCATCGCAAGAGAGAGAGAGATGGTCACACTATCACTCGAAACATCAACCTACTCACAAACCTCCGTATCCACCGCGTCGTACCGGTGGCGATGACAATGCCGCGGCACTCGCAGTACCCTGGCGGTGGTGCGCGTCCGCCGCGCGCTGCAACTTGCCGCGGGTCGCTGGCCGCTCGGCACCACCGCGCAGCGCGGCGATGTGCGTCGCCGCTGCGAGCGCTATCCGCGAGTCAGCGTGCGTGAACTCGAGCTGCGCGACCGCGGTCGTGGCCGTGGCGTTCGCCAGCGGTGTCACGGGAGAGCCCTCGCTGTTCTGGATCACGAGCTCCAGTTGGTTCACTTTGGCCTGCAGCATGTCCTTCCACGCATCCTCCTCGTCCTCGTCATCCGCCCACTCCTCCATCGCCCGCCGCTGCTCCTGCAGCATAAAATGGCTCGTAAGCGATCCTTGTGCTACCACCACACCCCAGAGAGTATCCGCCTGCCAACGCACCGGAACGCGAGTCCCTTCCTTGGCTCGCGAACTCCTGATCACCGCCGCCACCGCCTCCTCGCCGCCGCTGCTGCTGCTGCTGAAGCCCAAGTGGTCGTCTGCATCCGGCGCCGCCGCCGCGTGGTGCAGCCGGTTATTGTCGAGCTCTTCGCGCGGTGGTGCAGCGTCGTCGCTCCACGCGCCGTCGTCATCGTCGTCCTCCTTAGCTGCGGCCTCAGCCATCGCATCGTCGCCGTCGTCTTGCGCGGCGCTGTCGACGCTCTGGCCGTCTCCGTCAGAGACGATGCGGCGCTTGAGTTCTTCCGCGCGCTCGCGCAGCTCCCGGCGCGCCGAAGCGCCGCCGAAGAGCGAGCGGAACGTGCGGCTCGCGCCGGCGTCGCGCGTCATGCTGGCGTCGTCGGCGGCCGCGTCGGCGCCAGTGCTCATCCAGCGCGCGCGCGGGTGTGCGTGTAAGAAAGGGAGGGAGGGAGATTGCTTAAAGTGTGGGCAAGCACGTCGAGAAAGACCGGGGGGTTGGGGCCGCTTCACGCCGCCATGCGCCAGCGCCGTCACCTCTCTTTCCTACCTCCTCCCGCGTTCTCGATCTGGTTGTGAGGGCGAGCATCATGTTGGCGCCAGACTTGAAGTTTGTATGGACGAGCTAAAGTACGATTGCATATCAATTTTGATCTCGCCCGTTTCATGTGTGGACCACGCAAGTCGGCGATGGGGTGACCCACACCATGAAATCCGCGACCCTTGGCGTTCCCAAGTACAAAAACACTCGCGCTCGCGCTCGACGCCGCTCCACTTCGCCGCCGGCTCGACTCGGGACGCTCGAAGGCTGATCGGAAGCTGCCTCTGGCGCCGGACACCACCACCATAGACAACTAGCGAACAGAGTAGCGAGCGACCATGGCGCGGAAGAGATTCACCCCAGACGACGTGCTCGAACTCGAAGCCCCCACCGAGTGTGCGAAAGATCGCACCTTTGGCCGATCGATCTGGATCATACTTCCTTCCCTCACTGCTTTCGGTCTCTGCATTCACTCGAAACAGCGTTCCTGTGCCCCGTGAGCGCCAACTCGTACGGCATCGAGTTCCTGCACTTCGCCATCTCGGACTACGAGAGCAAGCGCAAGATCTTCGAGATCGGCAAGAACGTGCCCGGACGCGCCGCCGCCGTGCCCAAGGTCGACCTGGCGCATGCGCGCGGCGAGGCCGCGTACCGCACGATCCGGTACGAGTTCTCCGAGGACGTGCTGCGGCTGCCGGCGATCAAGACTGAGCTCGAGTTCTCGGTCGGCCCGAAGGAGGTGCACGAGCTGCGTATGATCGAGCGGCACTACTTCCGCGACGAGATCGTCAAGAGCTACGACTTCACGTTCGGCTTCTGCATCCCGTCGAGTGTCAACACGTGGGAAGCGATCTACTCCATGCCGCCGCTCGACGATGACCTCATCACCGATATGATCGCAAATCCCTACGCGACGGTCTCGGACAGCTTCTACTTTGTTGGTGACGAGCTCATCATGCACAACAAGGCCGAGTACAAGTACATTGCGGAGGACAGCGCGCAGGCCAAGAAGTCGTACGACCTCAGCGATGACGACGGAGACGACGCCAAGAGCGGCGGCGCCAAGACGCAGCGCGCAGACGCCAAGGGCGGTAGCGCGAAGGGCGGTCCGGGGTCTTCGGCCAAGTGGTCAAAGGAGGACGACTACGACTAACTTAGCGCGTAAGGTGGGCGAGTGAGCGAGATCAGATGGAGATTGCCAGGCGTGTCTCCTGTGGCAGCTTCGTGATGCGAGAGCGGGTGATCCCTTTCGACGAGTCCCCAGGTATAGCGTCTCGCTGCACCAGCATGCGTGCCAGCGTCAACACACTCACTAACTCACGCAGCCAGCCAGACCACATGACCATCCTGCCAGCTACTGCAGCCGAACGAACAACAAACTTCTTAGTGTGCAGCATCAACCGACATCAATAAGCAATGCATTTGAGAAGCAGCAAGCAAGCTCACACGAGAGGCGACTTTGTTCACAGGCGTCGCTGTGCCTGCTTGTCCGATTCGCCGTCGCCTTGTTAATGACTTAAGCGCCCACAACCTTCCATCACCTCGACACTCGTCAGTGATACTCCAGCAACCTCCACCACAACGCTTCGAGGACCTGTGCACCCTCAGCCGTGCTCCCAGTCGCTACTGACAGCAGGATCTCTAGGGGTGTGCTCTCGGTGCCGCAGTTCAAGTAGATCACCGCTGTCGTCTGTGTCTTGCAGCCTCACGGACTGCCAACCAGTCCGTTAAGGTATTTGAGGTGGCCCTCAAGGCCCGATTGTCTATCAACCCGAGAAGGCCCAGGCCCGAGAACTCGCCGCTCACGGCTCACTCCTGCACATGGCGACGGTGGAGGAATCGCAAGGCGCCACGGGTGTATCGAGTCGCTGGTGGCCGCAAATCAGTGCGCTTGGAAATATGCGGACGAAGAAAGATGTACTGGCGTATTTGGCTGCTTCGGTCAGGATCATTTCATTTGCGCTCTCCTAGCCACGCGAATGGAGACAAAGCGATGTCGCCGTCGTCCCGGAGATGACGCCGACAGCTTGTTCGTGACAAGCGAGGCCATTCGCGGCCACACACGCACACGCTGCGAGCTGGTTGACGCCAGTACTGACTCCTTGTGTCTTTTCCTCCCACCTGCTGGTGATCCTGTGATCGACAGGCACGATAGGCACGTCTGTCGCACACAGCAGTGCTGGCTCCCGATCTTCTTCTTCGTCAGCTGCTGTTGCTGTGGTGGCTGCCGAACGATCAGCGCAATCGATCGAGTGTCCGCAATCACCTCAGTTCTCAAGTTCCCTTCTTGCTCCCAGCACCTCGACCCGCTTCAGTAAGCTGGCAGCACAGCAACATGGTGCGTCTTTCGACAACTCTCGCGGCCATCGGCGCCGCTGCTTTCGCCGCCATCTCCACGACCTCCGCGCAGAACTTCCACCTCTACGGCGTCAACTACAACGTCCGCGCCGGCGCTGACTGGGAGCCTACTGCTACCAAATGCAAGAGCGCCGACT
>JAASFW010000059.1:0-49544 GCA_023334005.1 Globisporangium orthogonon
AGCCAGTGTATCTGACACGTGCGTGGAGAGCCTTAGCTTCAGGAAGTCACGCTGCAGAACGATCGCGAGCTTCATCGCCGGAGGAAACGCGACGATTCTGCTTCGGTGCGTGAGGACTTTGACCGCTATATAGCGCCGTCGAGACACGTTAACGCGGTCGACGACGCCTGTGCGGTACTGCAGATGATGAGCGAGGCCATGGATCGCGACGGAGGCGCGTTCAACGCGCAGTCGGACTTGTACGGTGACTTCCTCGAGTACATTGACAGCTTTCACAGCGCGACGCTGGAGTTGACACAAAAAGAGCGCATTCACTGAAAGGAAGGTTGGCATGAAGGGCACGAAATATAAAGTGCGCGCCAAAAGACAACGAACATTATAAGTCATTTTCAGAGTTTTTTTCCAAGACCGCAATGAGCAGCAGCAGCAGCAGCGCGGCGGGGGACCCGCGCCGCCCCGCCGAAGTCCACTCGTTCGTGCGCGAGCCGCTCGACCTGTCCAACGACCCGACGGACTGGTACTCGCCGCTCTCGCTGCTCGTCGGCACGCTAAGCTTCGTGCTCAAGGTGTGTTGTGTGGGTGTTTATCACGAAACAGTTCGGAGCAGTAGCGGCGAGGCACTAACTGGTCTCCTGCTCACCCGCTCCCTCGCAGTGGAAGGTGCTCGCGTGGTGCTGCTTCATCCTCTGCGGCGCGTCGTTCGCCAACATGCGCGCCGTCGACTCGGACATCAAGTCGCTCACCATGTCCATCATGTTCGCGTCCATGTCGCTCGTGTCCGCATACACGGGCAACGATGCGCACGCGGTGGCTGTGCCACTCTCCACGGGCTCCGCCTCGATCGACACGCCGTAAGAGCCGCCAGTGGGAAGAAGCCTCCACTCCAACTTCAGTTGTTGTCACCATCGTCGGAAGCGCTTGCACACGTGTAACATCCGGCGGATACCCAATGCATGCCATCAATCATCAACGAGCTCCCAGTACCTCCTCCCCCGTCTTCCTCCTCCGTGTCGCCTGCTTAACGGGAGCTGGTGGCTTAGGACGCCAACTTGACACTCGGCCCCGCACGTCCCGAAGTCCCTGAGTGTGGACGCTAATACGGGAACTGGTTGAAACAACGGTTGAAACAACGGCTTGCAGGCAGGGGATGAAGGAGCATGGTGGTGGGCCGACAGGCAGGCGGACGGACAGACGCGTGTAATGCGCTGCTGTAAGCTGCCGAGAGCGCAATGAAAGACCGGCCGCAGAACCCCGCGACGCGCGGCGCGTGGCAGCCGCAGAATGACGAGGCGGACGACGGCGCAGTTTGGTCGCCGCGAGAATGGGACGAGAACGCGGGCGACCGAGCGCGCAGGAGAACGACGCACTCAGCAGCAGCAGCAGCAGCAGCGAGCGCCACCGATGGCGTCACGTTCCGCCACAAACTCATGAAGCGGCCGCGATCGCCGCACCAGCCGAACGGATTGCTACCGCCCATCCACGCGGCCAACTCGGCCGGTGCGAGCTCCGCGATACTCAGCGTCGCCCCGGGGGGTTCTTCTACAACGAACTCTCAGATGCCTGTCCGGGAGCGCCAAGAACGGCAGATGCGCTCGTTCCTGCACAACTTCCTCGCAGACGAGAGCGGCCGGTTCCAGCGCGTGATCGATCTCTACCAGCACGCGCTCGACTCGGGCATCACGGTCACGGACGCAACGGTGCAGGAGGTAGTCAACATGGTTCCGGCGCTGCGCGGGATCAAGCTCACGGGGTGCACGCACATCACGGACGCCTGCATCTGGGCGATCGCGCGGCAGTGCACACAGCTCGACACAATCTATCTGGCGCAGTGCGAGCGCGTGACGGAGCTAGGGCTGCGCCTGCTCGCGCACAACTGCCAGCTCGTGTTCGTCGACTTGAGTGACTGTCCGCAGATCACCGACTCCATGCTGCAGACGCTCGCTGCGGGCTGCTGGATGATCCAGACGTTCATCATGCAGCGCTGCCAACGGATCACGGACGCCGGCATCGTCAAGATCGCGCAGTGCTGCAAGGATCTGCGGCACCTGGACGTTTCTGAGTGTGAGCACGTGGGCGAGTACGGCGACAAGGCGCTCGTGGAGATCGGCAAGTACTGTCCAAGACTCACGGTGCTAGACCTCTTTGGCTGTCGCCACGTGCACGACGCCGGGGTGCGCGCGATCGCAAAGGGCTGTCCGCTGCTCACGACGCTCAAGCTCACAGGTTGCCGGGGCGTGAGCAGCGTCGCGATCCGCGCACTCGCGAACCAGTGCCACGAGCTGCACACACTCTCGCTCGCAGGTTGCATCAAGACTACAAACGAGGATCTGGCTGTGCTCGCGACCAAGTGCGCGAACCTGCGCTGGCTCGACATCAGTGGCAGTCCGAACATCGACGTCCGTGGCGTGCGCGCATTGGCTCAGAGCTGCACGAACTTGGCGTACCTGAACCTGTCGGATTGTCAGCGAGTCAGCGATGCGGCTTTGGAGGAGCTTGCTAAAGGCACCGCGAAGGCGCTCGCAACGCTCTCTCTCTCAAACTGCCCGCGAGTGACAGAGTCTGGTGTGGATGCGCTGACAACCGCGTGCACGAATCTCGTGACGCTCGATCTCACGGGCTGCGAGCAGATCGGTCGTCGGTTCCTGCAGAAGCTCATCCACAAGCTCGTGTTCGTCGAATGGGCAACCGCGTTCTTCGGTTTCCAGCCTCTGCCAAACGCTGCGGAGCTGTGTCGCCAGAGAGACCGCCGTCTGCTGGAACTCCGTAGCGTGACCAAGATCCAGGCAGCGATACGCGGCTGCCTTGCTCGAGGTGGGCTCTGGGAAGCCAAGCTCAAGTACGTCGAGAGGCGCGTACTGCCAAAGATCCAGGCGCGGATCCGTGGCTTTCTTGTCCGCAAGCGACTGGCGTTCAAGAAGCAGTGCGCGCTGGAAGACCGTGCAGCTCGCGTCATCGGCCGCGAGTGGCGAAACCTGCAGCTGCGGCGGATGCTTGTGCGCGCGAAGCGGCTGCGGCGCATTCAGGAGAGCGAGGAAGAAGCCGCACTGATCTTCCAGAAGCTCTTCCGAGGGTATCATGACCGCAAGCGTGTGGCCAAGATGCGCGAAGAGCTTCGTCGTCAGCGGCAGCTCGAAGCCCGGATTCAAACCATGCGAGAGATCGCTGCGATAAAGTTGCAGCGTGCATACCGCGGACATCGCGGACGATACGAGGCTGCGATGCTGAACGCCGCGCGAGAGGCGCAGCGGCGACAGGTGGAAAAGGAGCGACGCGCTGCGACGTTCTTGCAGCGCGTGTATCGCGGCCATCAAGGACGCCAGCGACGTGCGCAGCGACTCGCGGAGCTCTTGCTCCAGCATCGCCAACAGGAAGGTGCTGTGAAAATGCAGAAGGTGTTCCGTGGTCACAAGGGACGGCGAAACGCGATCGTCCTGCGTGAGGAAGCGAAAGATCTCGAGCGGATCAACGCAGTGATGACGATTCAGCGCTACTGGCGCGGGATTCGCCAGAAGCATCTCTCGGCAGTGCTGCTTGGGCTGATCAAGCTGCGTGCGCGAGAGAGCGAAGCCGCCCAGTCCATTCAAGCCGCATATCGGATGCATGCATCGCGAGGGTTCATGAAAACGATGCGTCTGACAATGCTCGCTCAGCGCAAGCGCCTGAAAGCCGCGACAGACATCCAGCGAGTGCTTCGTGGGCACCGTGGTCGCGCTGAGTGCGAGGTGCAGCGGGAACTCAGGAAACTCGAGGCTCAAGCGCGACCGCTGTTCGCGAAGCAGGCGAGGCTGCAGGCGCTCGTTGACGACCAGCGCGACAAGGTTGACACGCTCACACGCAAGGTGCAGGCGGATGAAGACGAGGAGCGCATACTGACCGCCGATCTCGAGAAGACGATGAAGATCAAGACCAAGTACCACGACTCAAGCCGCATCACGGGCACGCCGCAACGATATCTGACGCAGTACCTCCAGGTGCAGCTCGCCGACCAGCTGCGCGCGAAGCGGATCGAGGTCGCGCTCGATGTGCGTACTCTCGAGACGTTGTCGACGGCGCTGAACGAGACAGAGAAGCAGCTTCGCCTGGTGAGGCGCGCGCTCGAGCCGCTCACGGACGGGGTGATTGCGAAGACCAAGAAGAACCGCACCAAGCGGCTCCAGGAGACTGTGCGGCGGCAGCGCCGCGCCGCAGTGAACATCCAGCGCGTGTTTCGTGGCTTCCGCGTGCGCTGCGCAGTTCGCGAGGGCGGTAACTGCTGGATCCAGCTGTGGACGACCGAGGAGAGGGCTGCTCCGCGAATGTACTACTACAATGCACTCACGGGTGTGACGCGCTGGAGCCGTCCACTTGCGATGGACATCTTCCATGACGCGTTCGCTGAGCCGATGGGTGTGCCGATGAACAGTGTCGATACCAGCAGCTACCACGCAGCCAACGAGCCTGCGTTGACTTCAGCAAGCGGAGAAGCTGTCAACCTAGAACAGCAGCAGTCGAGCAGCGGTCGCTCGTCTCGCGTCGGTGGCGCCTGGTACGAAGCCTTCGACGACGCTCTCCAAGCGACCTACTACTTCCACAGCGGCACCAAGGAGTACCAGTGGGAGAAGCCTCCGACTCTCGGCAATGCGTTCTTCACGGAGCAGGAGTCGTCACGGCGGCGCCGAGCGTGGCTCGAGGAGCAGCAGCAGCTGCACGGCGACGAGGACGAGGACGGAGGCGGCTTGGAGGAGCTGCTGGCGCAGACGATCGTGCGTGGCGCCCGGCTCGGGCAGTGGGAGAAGCGCGTGGAGCCGATCAGCGAGCACTTCTTCTTCTACCACCCTCCCACAGGCGAGCTGCGCACGTCACTCTCTCCTCGCAGCGTCCACGCGTCCATCGGCGACACAGCCATGAGCGCTCGCCGCACCGCGAGGAGCATCTCGGGTCGACGGCAGCGGCCGCTGCACTGGCAATTCCGCTACGGATACGAGTACGACGCGAACGGGAACCTCGTGCCGAGTCTGCAGCTGCGGCCTGTGTGGACCGAACACCAGGACGCCGACAGCGGCATGACGTACTACTTCAACGCGCTCACGAACGAGTACCGATGGGAGAAGCCGGCGGACTTTGCCACGACGTACGAACAGTTTATGAGTCGCCCGAACTCGTCGCGTGAGTGGTTCCACTCTGCAGTGCAGCAGCAGCAAGAGAGCAGCCGTAGCAGCGGCAGTGCTCGTCTCCTGACGACGCGGTCCTTGAAGACGCGTGTGCTCGGCAAGAAATGGGTTGAGTGCGTCGACCCGGAGACGCAGAACACGTACTACTACAACGAGATCACGGGCGAGTCTCGCTGGTCGCTGTCGCCCCGTAGCGCGCGCGACACGTCAGACAGAGACGACCAGATCTCGCTGGCGCTCTTCGAGCACGTGAGGCGGCTGCGAGAAGCGCCCGTGGCGTACCCATCACGCGAAGAGCACATGACGTGGCTCGAAGCTGCCATGAAGGAGAAGGACTGGAAGAAGGTGGACGCGCTCGTGCAGCAGATCTTCCTACGCGAGCAGAGCCAGCAAGTGGCGGCGAAGAAGAGTGGGCAAGTGGACGCGACCATCGCTGGTGTCGACGGCGTTGGGGCGTCATCATCAACTGGAGGAGCTAGTGAGGAACCGTCACGCGCGTTCTCCATCTGCGCAGCTTCGACCCCAAGCGGACCGCATGAGATCACTTCGAAGTGGAAGTCGTTCGTCGACGACGGTGGTAACATGTTCTACTTCAACGAGGAGACTGGCGAGACGAGCTGGGGCGATCCGAACTCCACACCATCAGCGTCCGAACTGGTGGTTCCTGCTGGTGCAGCAACGTCGGAGCAGGAAGGCGAGTGGCAGGCCGCGTACGACGACGAGGGCAACGTGTACTACTACAACAGCTCGACAGGCGAGACGTCGTGGAGCGATCCGCGTGCTGGGAACGACTGACCGACTGACCGACGCAGCGAAGCATGGCATTAGAGACGTACACACAACTTCCGACGTGTTGACTGGTTTGTTTACGATGGAAGACTGCTGCTGAGCTACTGTTGCTGTGGAGGTGGCCGACGCGCTACGTACTACCTATCTACCTGAATGATCTCGTGAGCGCCCACGTGAGCAATCTCGCTACTACCTGAGAACATACGTACGAACATGATCTCACTCCAGACCGCCCAGGGACACGAGCTTGGTCTCCGTGTACTCGTCGAGACCGAGCGGTGAGCCCTCGCGGCCGAGCCCCGACTGCTTGACGCCGCCGAACGGCGCCTGCACGGCCGAGATGATGCCTGTGTTCACGCCGACCATGCCGCACTCAAGCGCGCTCGCGACGCGCCAGACGCGCGTGAGGTTCTGCGTGTAGAAGTAGCCAGCGAGCCCCGCGTCCGTGCAGTTAGCCTTCTCGATCACCTCGGCCTCGCTCTCGAACTTGAAGAGCGGCACAACGGGCCCGAAGATCTCCTCGTGCCACACGCGCATCTTGTGGTTCACGTCCGCGAGCACCGTGGCCTCGTAGAAGTTCTTGCCCTCGGCGCTCGGCTTGCCGCCCGTGAGCGCCGTGGCGCCGTGCGCGAGCGCGTCCTCGACGAGCTCGGAGGTCTTCTGGAACGCCGCGGGGCCGATGAGTGGCCCGAGCTGCGTGCCGCTCTCGCGTGGGTGACCCATCTTGAGCTGCCGGACCTTGTCCACGAGCTGACGCGTGAAGGCGTCGTAGATGTCGGCGTGGATGAACACGCGGTTGCTGCACACGCACGTCTGACCCGTGTTGCGGAACTTGGACGCGATGAGTCCCGCGACAGCCGCGTCGATGTCGGCGTCCTCGAACACGATGAACGGCGCGTTGCCGCCGAGCTCAAGCGACAGGCGCTTGACCGTCGCCGCCGCCTGCTCCATGAGCAGCTTGCCGACGCGCGTGGAGCCCGTGAACGAGAGCTTGCGCACGTCGTTGCTGCTCGAGAGCGTCTCACCGATCTCGCGCGCACGCGCGTGCGGCGACGGCACGACGTTGATCACGCCCGCAGGGATGCCCGCGTCCTCGGCGAGCTTGGCGAGCGCGAGCGCCGACAGCGGCGTCTCGGCCGCCGGCTTCAGGACCGCTGTGCAACCGGCCGCAAGGCATGGTCCGAGCTTGCGCGTGATCATCGCGAGCGGGAAGTTCCAGGGCGTGATGATGCCGCACACGCCGACCGGCTGCTTGACGGCGACCACGTGCTGTCCCGGTGCGGACGGTGGCACCACGAAGCCCGCCGCGTGCATAATCTCGTGCGCGTAGAAGTCGATGAAGCCGGCGGCGTAGGCGACCTCGCCCTTGGCCTCCGCGAGCGGCTTGCCACTCTCGGCGGACGCGATCACCGCGAGGTCGTCCGTGTGTGCCACAATCGCGGCGTGCCATTTCTTGAGCAGCGCCGAGCGCGCGGGCGGTGCCGTCTTCCGCCACGCGCGCTGCGCCTCAAGTGCAGCCTGGATGGCGTCGCGGGTCTCGCGCTCGCCCATGTCGGCCACGCGCGCAATCTCCTTGTCGGTCGCCGGGTCTGCCAGTTGGGAGGTACCAGTAGTCGTCAGTCAGTTGGCTCCTGCAGCTCCCGTATGTGCGCGACGGAAGCAGACGCACCGATGACCGAGTAGTGCTGCGCGGCATGCGAGTCGACCCAGCGGCCGTTAATGAAGCCCTGCGAGCAAATGAGCTCCGTGTTGCGAACGTCCTGGTGGAAGCGGCGCGCGGGCGACGTCGGCAGGTGCTGGAGGCTGCGGCGGGCGGCGTTCGAGAGCATTTCGGTCGGCGCGCGGAGGATGCTGGGAAGAGCTCGGGGGACTTGTGCGTGCTGGAGCGCAAATGGCGGAGTGAGCGGACCGGGAGGACTGGGAGGAATGAACGAAGTGGCCACCACCAGGCAGTTGGCCGCTGCTGTTGGTGCCAGCCGGGGAGCAGTGCGTACGCTCGCAGATTTTAGGCGGCGGATACCGCGCGTACGCTCCCAGATTTTGAATTGGACTTAAATCAGTACAGGATTCTCTTCTTTCAGTGCATCCGGTCTTCCTTGGATTCCATCACGCTCACTGTCGAACGAATAGCAAAGATACACCGTGGATTACATACTGATATAGACGATTCACCTACTGCCGATCCTGGCAGATTTGACAACCAACTGCTGGAAGTTGGATGCCTCTATGCATCATGCCCAGAGCGAGAGCACGCCCATGGCACCGTAGCCGGCGAGCAGCGCGCCGCACTTGAGCGGCAGGTTCTCTCGGCGGCGCAGCTCCTGCGGCAGCACCTCTGCCGTCGCCACGAACAGGAATGTGCCGCCGGCGAGCGCCGCGCACACGCCGCTTGCCACACTGCTCTCCAGCTCATCCCCACCATCACTCGCGCCGCCAGCGACCAGCGCACCGAGTAAAATGCCCGCAGGCGTCATAGCTGAGAAGGCGCCGATGCTCGCGGCCACGCGCCGCGGCGCCACGCGGTGCTGCAGCAGCTCCTGCGTGAGCGCAAATGCCGCGAGCGACTTGTGCGCCAGCACCGCCACTAGCACGTCCCATGCCGCGTGCGGCGCTGCGCCGATGCCCATGCCCTCCATGACCGAGTGGAACGACAACGCGGCAAATACTGCAAGCGCTAGCAGCGGGTTGCCACCGGCGTCCACAAGCAGCGCGTGTGCATGGGCATGCACGGGAGGAGGGGGTAGAGGAGTGACGGTGCCGCTGCTGCTGCAGTGCTGCTCTTGCTGCTTGGTGATTGTACTGTAGTGCGCCGGGCGTTTGGAGCTCTGTGTGCCGCTCTCCATATCAGGTTCGTGGTGCGGGAGGCTGGCGTCGGCGCCACCACGCGCTTGTGGCGACGTCGACGCGTCGGTCTCGATGGACGAGCACGACTCGTGGTGTCGAAAGTGCCTCGCGAGCTGCTGCCGCTCATCGGTGATCAACGGTGCGAGCTCGTGCGCTGATTGCTCCAGTTGCTGGCGCTGGTGGTGCATTTGCAGCTGACCTTTCTCGGCAAGCGACACCTGCACCGCATGCGCGAACACTTCGAGCAACAGCACGAGCAGGAAGCCGCAGCCGAAGAAAAAGTTGGCCCACTTAAAGCAGCTGTCCTCCGACTCACACATCCACGTCGCGAGCGCCGCATTCTCCTGTGCGTCAGGCAGCAGGTGTAGCACGGCACCGGAAAGGAAGATGCCGCCGGCGAACATGTTGAGCACGCTGGTGATTAGCGCTACTCGCTCGCTGGTGCTGGCGGAGGAGGAACCGCGGGGTCCGTTGTCCTGCTGACAGCGTCGCAGGAGCAGTGGCGCTCCACCACCCACGAGCGCGAGCACCCAGATGAGCGCGGCGGCGAAGAACTTGAACTCGGTCGCATGCTCGAGATCTAGCATGATTATCTAGTAACGAGGTCGTCTGGAGGGTGCTTGAGGAGGAGGGGGAGGGAGGGTCTTCCCAGCAGTGTGCGGGTGTGCGAGGGGAAGCAAGTTGCAGAGTGACTGCGAGAGAAGCGAACGGCGGCGAAGATCTGATGCTGCTATCGAAGCTTGTCCGACGGCGGTAATGTGCGGCTCTGCGACGAGGTGGCGGTCTCGGATTGCGCGTTGCCGTCGGATGTCTCGATCGGAGATCCGATCCTGCTTGATGCACACGCAAATCATGTTGGTGAGGAGCAAGCGATCCATTTCGATCGGCGAGAGGCTTGAAGCACGCGCATGTGATGGTGTCTGTAACAAGCTGCTTGTTGCCGCCGCCGGATCCGGCACGTCGATTCTTAGTTGCTATCTCGGTGCTGCTTGAAGCGCCGTCGGAAAAGTCAAGCTGGTGCCGAGGCGCTGTCAAAATGGGCGGAAGAGGTTCGTCGCAAAAGAACAAACGACCTGCTCGCAGTCGCCGCACTCGTCTATTCGCCTGCGTCACGCGATCTGGGTCGCCAAAGCTGCCGATTTGACACATGCTCGTGTGCTCATTGATGCTTGGCGTGGCTGCGGTACCGTTATGTATGAAGAGTAGTGAGTCGCCGTCGGACAAGTAGCGAAGACTGTAGCGGCAAGCCAGAAAAGGTGAAGATCGTGGTGCTGGGAGCCGCCGGCGTCGGCAAGACCACGTTCTTCCGGCGGCTCATGGGCGACCTCGCGCAGGGTAGCGACGAGCAGTACGTGCCGTCTACTAAAGGTGGGTCGAGCCTGTCTGCATTGCAGGCGAAGAGGCCTCTTGGAGGTGATGCAAAGTCGAGAGCTGATACTGCAGCAACATCAATTGCAGCGAACATCGGCGCGAAACTCATGCACCTCGACGGCCTTCCGAGCGTCGTCATCGAGGTGCGCGCGCCATGAAGAAGGAAACGTCATCCAAGCTCTCGCTCCTATGGCCCATGTCTGAGACTTTGGAGCTCACGTTGAAGCTGATGGCGTGTGTGCTGTCTGCAGGTGTGGGATGTGCCATTCCAGCTCTTTGGTGGCCGCACGATGCTCGAGCGGTATGTCGCCGGTGCCAAAGGCATTGTGCTCTTGTACAGTCTGAGTAACGAGCAGCTCGAGCCGTCGAGTCGAGTGGCGCTCGAGTTCCTTCGTGGGCGACAGGAGATCGAGAAGAAAGATTCCGGTGTTGAGATCGCAGTTGTCGGCAACAAGCGCGACCTGCTATCCGAGGCACACGGACTCGTGGCAGCGCCAGATTCCAGCTACACTGAGCTCCGACATCTCTGCGAGCAGCTGAGTGCCACGCATACGGAGATCTCGACCCGTGCGAGCGTGGTCGAGGTGGTCCTTGTCGTCACCAACATGCTCCACCAAGTGCTCGCTTCCAAATGACCAGATTCTGGCATTGTAAGTCTTTCTAAACATTTTAAAGCGCTTTCTAGAATCCATTTCAGATCTAGATTCTGACACAGCGCAAGCGGCGCATCACCAGATTTCCAGATCTGGAGATAATAAGCCATGGACATGAACGCCGCGCCTGCGTCGCCATTGCCGCTCGTGCAGCCTACGCGCGGCGCCAAGAGCCTTAAGCACAAGTCCAAGCGCGCAGCTAAAGGCAGCAGCAACAGCAGTAGCGCCAGTGGCACTTCGTTCGGCAGCAACAGCAGCGGCAACCCCGACGACGCTATGCGCGAGCTGCTGGCGGGCAAGATCGCGGAGCTGCAGATCGGTACCGAGCCGCTCGACGCGCCCATCGATCTCTCAGGTGCGAGGGACTACAGAGTGAACCAATCGGCTGGCTAGCGCTGCTGTCTGAGCACGACTGTCGCAGGTGTCTTCCAGGACGAGCAGCTGGTGGCGCGCACACGCGACGCTGCCACCCGCGTGCTCGAAGACGTGGAGCTGAGCGCCGAGCGCAAGGCGGAGGTGCTCGCGGCGCAGGTGCAAGCAGCGGTGCGTCAGCGGTGGTAGTGAATACATGAAGAGAGTTAGGACTCAGTATGCTGCTGGCTGCGGGAGGACAGAGCGACGCGCTCGAGCAGATGCAGCAGAAGATCGGCGAGCTGCACGCCAAGTGTGTGCTGCTGCGGCAGCGCAAGAACGCGGGTGAGCGATAGTAAGTGGCAAGAGAAGTAGGCCAGCTAGCGAAAACTAACGCTGGCTGCGCAGCGACGACGGAGCTGGCGAAGACCGCGGCGAGCAAGGCGAAGGTCGAGCAGCTCTGCCGAGAGCTGCAGAAGCAGAACAAGCAGGCGCTGGTGAGAGGTTTGAGAGAATGTTCGCATCCGGTGAATGCTGGATGAGCTTCTGCTGAGTGTGCGGCGTGAGCGCGGCAGAACGAGAACCGGCGGGTCACGGAGGAGGCGGAGCTGAAGCGGTGCGCTTGTAGCAGCAGCTTGTCGGCCGATAGGAGGCGACGGTGGGATGCAGCTGACTACTCTTGCGACCTTCGTTCTGGCAGGCGTGAGCTGCTCACGGAGTTCCAGACGACGATCGAGAGCGTGAGCGCGAAGATGGAGCGCAAGGGCGAGGAGCACATCGCGACGCTGCGGGAGAAGGAGAGGTAAGGGTGGGGTAAACAGCCTTGCTGCGAAGCGCGAGACGGCACGCGCTCATTCGTTCATTGTGTGTGTCTTGGACTGCTCAGCCTCCAGCAGAAGCTGATGAGCTTTCTGGACCAGTACACCTTGCGTGAAGAGCACTTTGGGAAGCAGCTCGAGGCGAAGGACCTGACGATCCAGCTCGCAGAGGCCAAGCTGCAGCATCAGACGGAGCTCACAGCGCGCGAGGCAGAGCGCGTCAAGTTCGCGCTGGAGAAGGCGAAGGAGTTCTGTGAGCGCGAGATGCAACTGCAGGTTAGTACTGCGTCCAAAGCGCGGTTCTGTATGTATCTGGGCACCGCGGGTCTCAGCAAACGGATGATACGGACACTCATATGTACGAATGATGGGTATTCGCAGGCAGAGCTGAACGCGTACGCGGAGAAGTTTGACGTCGTCCAGGAGACACTCAGCCAGACGAATGGGCTCTTCGCGACGTTCCGCGAAGAAATGGACAAGGCACGTACTGTGTATTGTGCTTTGGGAGAGTGGAGAACGGTTGTGGTACCACTTGACTGACTCTGTATCGCTGCTACTGCTTGCGCTGCTGGGTACAGATGACCAAGTACACGAAGAAGCTCGAGAAGGAGAAGGCGGCGCTGCAGAAGAAATGCGAGGCGTACGACGTGGGGGCGATCGCGACCGTGCAGGAGAAGATGCGTGCGAGCGAGGAGGCTCAGAAGCAGCTCGAGAAGATTAGGAAGCTCGAGAGTCTCTGCCGCCAGCTGCAGGCAGAGCGCAACAGCATCCGCGACAGCAAGCAGCAGCTTCTCCCCGAGTCGGCGTAGTATGCGACTCGGCAATGCAGATCCGCCCACCGGCAACTTGAAAGGAGAAAGAGCTTCATGCTTGATTAGCGGGTCTCTAGCTGCTTGTGTGCATCTCTTCAAGAAACAGTTGGCTCACTCGTGGAAATCGCTCCTCGACTTACACGTCGTACTCAGAACCAAGCTATATTCATGGTTTGCGCTCACCTCACTCTTTCTCTGTGCTGCTGACTCTTGCGCACGAGCACGATCGACCGTCGGAGAGCTCGGTACGACGAAGGATGACGCTTGCAGACAGCATCAGCGAGGAGCAGTCGCGACAGCAGCGCGCCGTGCTGCACGCGAGAAAACAGATCGGCGGCACGGACGCCCCAGTGAACTACTCATTCAGCGAGCGCGTGTTCGGCGCGAACGACACTCCGAAAGACAAGGCGCTCGCGAAGCAGGAGGTGCTCGAGAGCCTCAAGTCGCGCATCCTGTCGAACGACAAGCCGGGCTGGAATGCATCCACGTCCAACTACGACAATATGCAGATGACGGGCAAGTGCTACAAGCGCACGAACGTCAATGCCGAGGTACAGCGGCGCTGTGCATCTTCAGTTTGTCCTGGTTGGGTTGCGATGAACGCGCCATGCTAAGCGAGTAGAGCGTGCACGTGGTGAACAGAGGAATCGCGTAAACATGTACGTGTACAACTTTCGCGCCGAGAAGCTCCCGAAGAAGTATCCGACGATCAAGCCCAAGACAAACCGCTTCAACATGGGCATCCTCGAGGTCGCGCTCAAGGACGAGTACATGGGCGAGACGCTCGGCGACGAGCGCATGGCAAAAGTGAGTTAAAGCGCGTCTTCATCGTGGAGAAGACGGAGTCTGGCGTCTGGGGTACTGAAACTCGAACTTGTACTTGGCATCGACACAGGGGATCAGCAAACGCACGGAGGAGCTGCCGAATCACCCGGACCTCCGAGACGCTACGCCCTGGGATCCCTCGAGCGAACTTGCGTCGTCAACACGGAAAGCGCATGTACGTCGGTTGTCGCTGGAATGCGAAGAGTTCGAGACTTGATCCGATCATAGCTCATCGATGTGGTGACACGGACTTCTTGTTGTGCAGTTTCTCAAGCTGGAACACATGCGAGCGGCGAACAGTACCAAATGGAAGCAGAAAGTGGCGGCGCCTGCGAGCAGCTACAAATCCCCGGAGCAGCTCGTGAAGGAGAAGAACGAGCGTCTGCGCCAGGAGAAGGAAGTCGCGCGACAGTTTTCTTAAGGGCAATAGAGACACCTGATTCCATTGAGGTGCATCAAGCTGCTCTTGGTGTTCTCGCTCCATTGTCTCTGTCGACTTGAGTGCATGCAGGCTGCATGAGCATCTTGAGAAGATCACCAGAACTCTGATTCTACGGAGCATTCCAAGGCACCAGTCGCCTGCATTGAAACGACGCATAGCGCGACGCCACGTAAGACTCGACAAGATGGCTGCGCCGACACCACCCGAGTCGCTCGTGCTCTACGGCGACCCGATCTTCACAGGCGAGACACTCGACCCGACGAAGAAAGCAGCCGGAAGCTCCGCTCCAGTTGGCACCGACGGCATCGGCCGCATCGAAGACATTCTCAATGCGATTCTGCCACCTCAGTACGTGCTTCGCTTGCGCACGCTCTCCTTCGTAGCGCCTCACCTGCTCTGAGAAGACTTCTTCATCCTTGCCTTCTCGTCGGATCTTCCAAGTCATGGAGCCAACATCTTTCTCACAATTGCCACTGTGTCGATCCACGAACCCTGTTGCATAGGATGTGGCGCGAGGAGGAGACCGGGTACTGGATGCGCTACGCGGCGCCGACGCCCTCGACGCGCTTCGACGTGATCAAACTCCAGGAAGAAATGGACGCGCGGCTCATGAAGCGCCAGGCTCGCGAGAGCGGCATCTGTCCTGTGCGCGAGGACGTGTATCGCCAGTGTTTCGATGAACTCATCCGCGAAGTGGCGATCAACAGCCCTGAGCGTGGACTGCTGCTTCTACGTGTCCGAGACGAGATCCGACTCACGACCGACGCATACAAGACACTGTACGACAGCAGTATCACGTTCGGCATCCGCAAGCAGCTGCAGGCCGAGGAAGGCATGGGCGACCTCCAGGAGCGCATCGAGCAGCTCCAGCGCGACAAGCAAGAAAATGAGAGCAAGGTGCTCGAACTCACGAGCAAGCTCGAGTTGATCGAGAAGCGCGCGACCGAGCGTAAGACGCTGCAGGACAAAAAGTTCAAGGAGGAGATCGACTTCCTCAAGTACCAGGGACAGCATCTCGACGCGTTTCTCAAGACTGCAGGAGGCGGGGCTGGCTCCGGTGCGAGCACCTCTGCGAAATAAGCAGCTCGACCTAAGGCCGACTGACTCAGCAGCATCAGAGCACCGAGTGTCCGCAGCAGCATGAATGAGCAAATGCAAGCACACCCATGTGAACTTTTGGCTTCACCAACATCTCTCTTCTCCTTCTTTCTGCTTGTCCTTCCGCTCAGTCATCAGCTCTTGTCGTCAATGGCGCTACGATGTCTTCATATGCGCCACAGCTTCTGTGAGCACCGAGTGCGCGGCTGAGACGTACTTCTTCTGCTCCTGGGCCACTTGGTCGCGCACGTGACGGCGCTGCACCTGCGGGAACAACAACGACGCCACCAACTCCTTCACGATCGTCTGTTCCGAGTTGAGCTCGGCTTCGAGTTGCGTCACGATGCCGCCCATGGCGTGCGTCATCACGTTCAGCTCGTCAAGCGCAGAGACGTGCGCTTGCTCTTGGATCACGGCACTGATGATGTCCTGGATGTAGTCCGCCGCAGTCTCCTGGTGTACACGCTCGATGCGGCGATATACCTCGTCCTCGCGCTCGCGCAAGAGATCTTCTGCCTGCCGTCGCCCGCCTTCTTCGACTTCGCGCTTGCGCCGCTCCTCCGCCGCAGCCTCGACGAGCTCGCGCATCTTCGCGACCTCTTTCGACCGGTCAAGTTCCTTGTACAGGAAATCGAGCATCTCGGACACGACCTCGCCCTCGGCTCTCGCCAAAGTTGAGCTCGCAACCTTGGCGTGCTCGTCGCCGATATGCTTGTTGCTCTTCGATCGAGCTGCCTGTTGTGCCTCCTCGTCGCTCGCACGGAGCTCTTGGATGAGCTCGGCGCGGCGCTCCTTGCCCTCGAACATCATGTTCTGCACCGCGCGGCCGCGAATGAGCTTCTGTATCAGCCGCACGGCGTCCGCCACGCTCTCATCCTCCTCGCCCACGACCGCGTAGTCGGGCGTTGGGGGTCGCATCGGCGCCTGCGACTGCAGCTGGCTGCGCCGCCGCAGCATCGAACTCGAGCTGCCTGCCATAGTCGGGGATGATGCAGCCCCTCTCGTAGCGCTGGGGCTCGCAGGCGCGTCGTCGGCAGTCCGCTCCTTGCTCTTCTTGATTATCGACTCCATCTTGAGCAGGTGCGCTTCGATCGCTGCCTGCTTGCGCTCTTTAGCGGTTCGCACACTCTTCTCCGGGGGCTTGAGCTTGGAGGATACGAGCATGCGTGCTGGCACCGTGCTCTCCAGCTCATGTAAACTCTCGATCTGCTGGTACTGCTTCTTGCCGATGCCGAGCTCGAGCACGTCGATCTTGCCGGACTTGCCGTCGCGTGTGACAGGCGCGTAGACTTTCGAGCCAAAGTCGGCGTACTCCTGGATGATGTCACGCTTGAGGTCCTTGCGGGGAGAGGTGAGATGGCCGTTCTGGCGCTTCTTCGTGAGCTTGCGCAGCGCCATGACACGCTCCTGCTGGATGCGCTCCATCGCGTTCTCCTTCGCGTGCACGAGCCTCTGCCGCAGCGCGTCGACGCGCTGCTCCGCGAGAAACGCGTTCTCGCGGTCGCGCTCCTGCAGCGCCTGCTGGAGCAGTGCGATGCGCTCTTCGTGCAGATGGTCAATCTCGGCCTCTCGGTATGCCCACTCGCGGTTCTCCTGCGCCTCCATCATTGCCTTGCGCAGCAAGAAGGACGCCTCGTCCGTCATCGGTGGTAGCGACGCCTCGAACGTCTTCTTCTTGCGGTTCCGCTCGATGAGCTCGATTTCCGCCTGGCCTGCTGGGAGCCCCTTGGTGTGCGCGCGCAGATGCAGCAAGCTGAGCACCTCGGGCGGTTCATTCGTCGCGCTCTTCTTGATCGTGTAGTCGGGAGTGTATGGGTCGGTCTGGGCATCCGAGTCGCGGAACATGGTCTGGATACCAATCGAGCGCGTCGGCGCGAATGCATCTTCATCCTCGAGGCGCTTCTTGACCGTCGACGGCACTGCAACAGGGGCGAGCAGCACCTCGGGTGGCTCGGCCAAGAGGTGTGGCAGCACCGGGCGCCGAAAGAACTTGGCGCGTTCGGAGCCACTCACCTGCCCGTAGCCCTCGCTCGGGTTGTTGTTCGAGACTGAAACTGGCAGCGTCGATGCCTTCGACCCGCCGCTAGCGCGATACACGCCCTTGGTGAACCTGCCGCCAGAAGTCGAGACCGTGTAGACCGGGTCTGTCGGGTATCGCCATCATTGACAAACTGTGGTGTGAGACTTCTGTGTCAAGTTGCATCTCCTGGGACGACATTTGTTTGACAGCACGAACCATAGACCGCGTCAAGCGCGCGCGTGGGCACGGAGCGCGACATCGTCGTCGGACCTTTTGTTCAGGCGTTGTCGTGGTCGTTGGTAACAACTTGAAAATAGGTCCCAATTCGTGTTTTTAACGGCGGCGGTAGCACTGCACTTACGCGAACGCGAGCGCGAGCTCCTTGGAGCGCGTGACGACGTCCGCGAGCCCGACGCCGTAGAAGCTGTTCCCACCAAGGTGCAGGCCCGGCGGCAGCTGCTGCTCGAGACGCGCGAGCGTCCGGTGGAAGCCGACGTGGTATTGCGGAATGCAGTTCCGGATCACGATGGTGCGCACGAAGTCCGGCGCGCGCGCGATGCCCAAGTGGCGCCGCACGCCGTCGAGCGCCAGCTGCGTCACGTCGTCCGTGCTCAGAGACGTGATCTCCGGGAAGTGCGCGCCGCCACACATGACGCTCAGCCGCGTCTGCTGGCGTATGTCCGAGTCCGAGTTCTGCGACGGGAACGCGTTCGAGTCGTACACAACGCCGAGCACCTTCTCGCGCTCACACGACGGCACGAGGTAGCCGAAGCCGTCGCTCTCGAGCACTTGCTCGTTGAAGCCGATGTGCACCATCCCCATGGACACGAACTTAATCTCTTCGAGTGTGCGCGCGAGCGACGGGAGCGCGGACGACACGACCGGCGCGAGCTGGAACGCCGGTAGCGTCGAGAACACGTGGTCGGCGCGTATCTCCTCGCGCTCGCCCGTCGTGCTATGCTCTGTCGCGATGCTGAAACTGGGAAAACCGTCTGCTGCCTGCTGAGGGCGGACGGACGCCACCTTCGTGCTCAAGCGGATCTCCGAGAGCGGATCGTTCTACACGTCGACGATAATGGTGATGCTGATGATCAGCTCATGCAGTGCACCAAGTAGTAGATATCAGCGAAGCGTTCAAAAACGGACCTGGATGTCCGCCTCGAGAGCGTCAATGAGCGTCGACATGCCGCCTTGGAAGCTCACGCTCACGGACTTTTCGTGACGACGCACGAACTCGGACTTGGCGGAGCCGTCGAGCAGCAGCTGCGTGGACCTCGCCGCCGCCAACCCACCGCCGCCGAAGAGCATGCCGCGTACGACAGAGCCGCGCTCCTGCTCCATGTCGCGCAGCATCGGGAAGCAAGAGCGCACCGAGAGGTAGCGCACGTCACCGCCGAAGATGCCGGACGTCACGGGGTCCAGCAGCCGCTCCGCCACAAGCGGACTGAATCTGCGCGCCGCGAAGTCGTAGATCGACTCGTCCTCGAGCTGCCGCATACAAACAGCCAAGGGACCCGTCACGCCCCCAAGTCCTCTGCACTACTGCTGCAAAGACACTGTGGCGACAGCTGTGTGCGTACGCTCGAGGGCTTGGCGAAGAGCTCGTGCACGCCCGCCTTCACCACCTGCGCCGCCAACGGCCACGCGAGCGCCTCCCGCAAGCTTGCCGGCAGTTTCTATCGCAGTATACAGCGCCGCACGTGTTATATGTGCACCGTGATACATCGCGCGGTCTCACGAGCCGCCTCCTGTGCAGCGGAGCTGAAGCAGCTGCTGCCTTCGCACCTCGACGCGCCCGTCGCGCAGGATGTAGCGCGCCGCCGCGGCGGGCGCCACCGCGCGCACCTGGGCCTGCAGCCCGAGCTCCTCCGCGAGCCGCAGTATCTCGGCGCCGTTGCGCGACGGGCGGAAGCCGCGCGGCCCCTCCTCGAACAGGAAGCCGCCGCGCCGCGCCGTGTGCACCCACCCGCCTGCGCGCGCCGCGCCCTCGAGCACGCGCACGTGCGCGCGCGGGTGCTGGCGCCGCAGGAAGAACGCGAGGCTGAGCCCCGCGACGCCGCCGCCGAGCACCGCGAGCTGCTGCTGCGCCATGTCCGGGTGCCCTGTTGCTGGAAAGATGCAAAGTGCGGGAATGACATGCAACGCGGTGCTGGAAGTATACTGAAAGCAAGTGGAAGCACGATCGCGGTAGTGAAGAAACCAAAGGAACCGAGTTGCTAGCTTTCGGTTGGGGTGGGAGGGTGGATGATGATGGATGCTGCAAGCGCGCCTCGAGAGCCTGGCTACGACCCGCCGCCGTCCTTGTTCCGCTTCCGCCGACTCCCGAGCCTGGCCATGCTGTGCTGCAGCTTCCGCCAGAACGAGCCCTTGTGCCGCTCGTTCGGGCGCCCGGGCGACTCGGTGTCGCTGCCGAAGAGCTGCTGCCGGCGCGCGTCGCCAGGAGACGCGGTCCAGCTCTGCGGCGAGTAGCAGTAGTCCTCCAGGAGCTTGTCGCTGTAGAAGTTGCGTTTCTGGGAGGCAGCGCAGCGAGGGCTGTGAGGAGGCGAAGAGCAGCCAGCCGCCAACGAACTCCACACACGCAGACTACGCACCACTTCGAACTGCTCGTAGACCTTGTGCACCGGAACGCCGAGTGCGTTCGCGAGCCCGAGCTGGAGACTCATCTGCACGGGGTCGATCGTGATGTGGCGCCGAGAGAATGCGGGCGTGGCCGAGAGGAACGATACACCGTAGTCCGACTGCGGGAAGTGTCGGTGCTTCTTAGACTTGACGAACGCATCAATCGCCCCACCAACGAATCTCGCTCGCACCTGCGGTTGGAAGGAGAACTTGACACACCGCTCGTAGATATGGCGGTACACGGCGTCTGCGAGTGCGTCCACCTCGGCGACGCGGTCCTCGCACAGCGACTGCTCTTCGATAAACGCCGTCCACTATGACCCCACGGAGCACAAAGCACGTATCGGGATCAGCACAACTGAGCTGCTTGAGCAAGCACCACGTCGACGCACCTCTGCCAGGGTCTCCTCTGGTGTGTACTTTGTCACGAACGGATGCGACAGCAGATCCTGCGCGGATGGCCGCTCGTCCGGGTCGATTCGCACGCACTGTCACGCCAGCCATTGCACGTCCACGACCTCGTGAGTAGTTGTACATTACTCATCGCGCTGGCGCATTGGTGACACTGTACCTCCTGCATGAACGATCGGCAGTCGGGGGAGAAGTGATCCGCTGGCAGCTCCAGGAACTGTTTGTTCGCGACCTTTTTTCACGCGTCGAATAGTTAGTTAGCGAGTGCAGCAACCGCTAGTATGCGCTAGTGACAGCGCGCACCCACCGAATCCACGAGCCCGAAGAATCCGTCCTGCGTCGGCAGCGGATACTTGCCGAGCGCGACCGAGATGAGCGCGAGTCCGAAAGACCAGATGTCGGCCGGGTACGAGTAGTCTCCTCCCCCGATGCGCTCCGGCGCCATGTAGAGCAGCGTGCCGACAAACGTTTTCGTGAAGCTCATGTTGTCGCTCAGCGTCCGCGCGAGCCCAAAGTCCGAGATCTTGACCTCGCCCTGGCGATTCGTCAGCAGGTTGTGCGGCTTGATGTCTCGATGAATCATGCGCTTCTCGTGGATGTGCGCGAGTCCGCGGAGAACGCCGAGCGCCAGGCGCGCTAGGACCTTCTCGTTCTGGCATCCGCCGCAGAGCACAATGTCCTGGAGCGACCCCGTGCTCATGTACTCCATCACCAAGCACACCGAGTTCTTCGGACGATCCACGAACGCGTCGTAGAACGACACAATGTACGGGCTCGGACTGCACTCACGATACACACACACACATACATACACGCGTTATACAGAAAACGGAGGATGAGTACAGTACTCGTAGAATCCAAATCACTCTACATCATCCCGTACGTGGGCCGTGGCGGCGCCTGCGTGTGGTTGCCGGACTGCGTTCGTGCAGCGTTGCTGGTGCCAGAGATCGGGACGAGATTCGAGTACAGTGCATGCAGTTCGCGGACCATCTGCCGCCGTTGCCCCCTTCCGTACACTGGGACGTCCTGCGCGCATGTTACCAGTAGAAACATTAGGAGTCGTACTGCATTCAATCATGCGAACCCATACAATCTTTAGTCCCCCTCCTACCTTGATCGCGACGACCTTCAGCGTCGGGATGTGGATCGCCTTGTACACGATCCCGGACGCGCCACGGCCGACCTCCTGCACCTTTTCCAGATTGTCCTGCAGATGCAAGCAGGCCGAGTCCGGGGAGGAGATGCCGGCCTCGGACACCGCGACCGATCTGGTCGTGAACATGCCGTGGTTCGGCGAGTACGCGCTCCCGGCGCTGTGCCGTCCGGCGTCTGCCCACCCCACCCAACTGTTAGCTAACCCGTCTGCTCATTTTGTGTTTATCATCACCAGCACCACCCGACGCACCGCTCGGAGACTGCAGGTCCGAGTCTTCGCCCGAGCTGTAGGACTTGAAGTTGAGTCGTAGCAGCGCATGCTGCGTCGCACTCGCGCCACCGTCACCGGCCTTGGCTGCACTGCCGACGGTAGCAGCAGCAGCAGCAGTAGCAGCAGCAGTAGCAGTAGCAGCAGCAGTAGCAGAAGAAGAAGCCGACGCCTCCATCTCTTTCTCCATCGCTTCGCGCTTGGCGATCAGACGCGTGGCGGCACGCTGCGCGCGATCTTCCGCCTGCTGGGACGTCGGCATGTCCTCCAGCTTGAGCCGCAGCTGCGGGCGCTTGGAGGGCGGGGGTGGAGGCAACTGCAGCGGCGGCGGACCAGTCGCGCGCTTGTCCTCCAGCGCAAACTCGACTGCCATCTGGTGGATGACGTCGTCCACGTCATCGCTCTCGGCGCTGCGCGGCGTCCTGGGCGAGCGCGGCAGCGGCGGTGTGAATGGCCCGCCGTTGCTCAGACCTTCCATTTCTGCAGCTGCTGCGTCGCCCGCCTCTGTTGTTGCCGGCTTCATCCACGCGCAGCGCCAGGAGCGCACCTCCGCAATGCGCAGCGCGCGCGGGTTGACGTCCGGGAAGATGTTGGCGATCGCCGCGTCGTCCGGCTAGTGATGTGCCAGTAACAGCACATCAGCCACTATGAAGTAACACAACCGCCCCTTTCGTACTTTAGCCACCTGGCAGCGCAGCGCTGGTGCCGACTGCGAGCGCGGGAGATCGCGGCGGCTGCGCGGCATCGGCCGCAGCAGTTGCGCCGCGCTCGCCAGGCGCCCGCCGATAGGCGAGACGTCGCCGTCCAGGTGCGCACTCTCCACGCGACCGCGCTTTTTGAAGCGCTCGGCCGTGGCGCGCGGCGGCGACACGTCCATCACGAGATCGATCGACCGATTGATCGATCGATCGATCGATCGGGTGCGTAGCAGATTGCGCAGCACACCAGGGAGGAAGTTACCAGCGCGGCATATCAGCCAATCATCGATCGGCTAGACACTTTTTCGACCAATCAAGCGATTTGTAGCATGGAAATGGTTTTTGTTTCTTCAAGGAGAGCGTGACGCGTTGGAGCTAGATTAATTACGTGTTGTTCGTACTCGAGGAAGTCACCGTACAAGTCCGACTGCGCGTTGAACGCGCCTCCGTCGCGATCCATGGCCTCGCTCATCATCTGCAGTACCGCACAGGCGTCGTCGACCGCGTTAACGTGTCTCGACGGCGCTATGTAGCGGTCAAAGTCCTCACGCACCGAAGCAGAATCGTCGCGTTTCCTCCGGCGATGAAGCTCGCGATCGTTCTGCAGCGTGACTTCCTGAAGCTAAGGCTCTCCACGCACGTGTCAGATACACTGGCTGCATCCTTCCGATCGCCACCGCAAGTGCTCCTCGCCACCTTCTTCCGGTGCTCGCTCTTGACCGCCTGCAGCTCCAGGTCGTGCACCGCGCGCAAGTTGCGCAGCTCGGCGCCGTGCCGTTCCTGGATCTCCTCCTTCTCGCGCAGCTCTCGCTCAAGCGCCTTCTCCGTTCCGCTCAGGACGACCCGGAGCTCCTGCAAACACGGCCAGCGTAGAGAGAGAGCCGTCATTGCGATCTCGGTCAAAGCGTGAGCAAGTCCGTGGTATCGCCCACACTGCCCACCTTGAGGTCGATCTCGAGTGCGCGGATCCGCTTCGTCTTCGCCTCGAGCTCCCCGCGCATCTGCTCGAACGCTCCTTTCCAGACCCGCTCCCACTCCCATTGGTCCTCGCCTTCGCGCGTCTGCACCTGCTTGTTTTGCACGCGCTTCTCCCGTTTCTTGCTCCATAGTTCGTGTGTTCGCGTCATGTTACGAGTGCGCTTCGCATGTACCACACAGCGAGACGTTGGCACGCAAGACACACCGGCGGGGTCGTCTCGATCTGGTTGCTCGCGGCGTCGCAGCACTTCTGGTTGTTGGTGTGCGAAACGCGTCGTGACGGTGCTCGCGCTGTCGAGCGAACCGCACTGCGTGGCAGTGCCGGCAGCGGTCCTTGCGGTGGCAGCTTGTCGAACGGAGAAAGCAGCTCCTGTGGGGGGAGGCAGCAACGCCATCAGCGTCGAAAGTCTTTTGCCGTCGGCCACACCAGACATGTCGAACACACTCCGTTCTGCAGCATCTGGAGCAGCGCGTTCGCGTACTCGAGTACGTTGCGCAGCCACGTGGCGTTCGAAGTCGGCTGCGCGAGCAGCGTGCGCACCCAGTGGTGCACGCGGATCTGCTGGTGCTTGCCGACCCGCGCGCTAAGCTCCCGCACGCGATCGAGCGTATCTCGCACGAGACGGTCGCTCATCTCGGAACTCGCCCGCTTGGTCGACTTTTGACACCAGTCGCGCATAACGGAATCGGGTCAGCATGGACCACAAGGTCACGACGGACTACACGCGCTTGCTCGGCAATGCGAACGTCAAGGTGCGAATGCGGTCGCAAGTGCCGTGCAGCGAGGGTGTGTCGCCAGATAGCCTTGAGGTGACACGAAGCGACCGATCGGACTCCTTATGTGGTGCTGCAGGTGTACGTGCGCGCGCGGCCGTGCGCGGACGGCCAGAAGCCTCCCGAGGACATGTTCGAGCGCAACCGCGACACACCGAAGAACATCGTGATCAAGGTTCGTGTGTCTGCGTGGTACTGAGGGAGACACCGCGACGAGTGCGTTCACTGATGGTGGATCCGTAGGACACGGAGCGGATGCAATACGGCAACCACGCATTCAGCTTCGACAACGTGCGTTCGCCGCACTTGCGCGAGATGGTTTGCAAGCGCTCTCTGTAGTCATACGCACGCGCGGCGCTTGCTGGATGCTCGAGCAGATCTTCTGGGTCGACACCTCGCAGACGACGCTGTTTGAGACCGTAAGCTGCCTTTCCTTCTGCTTGGGCTCCTAGCAAGCTCCTCGCGCGTTGCTCTCCACCGCTTTCTCACACTGCTACTGCTGCTGCTGCTGCTGCTGCTGCTGCAGACGAGCAAACCGCTCGTTGACTACGCACTCAAGGGTATCAACAGCTGCTGTTTCGCGTACGGCCAAACGGGTTCCGGGAAGACATTTAGGTGCGAACATGCATTGCTCAAGCTGAACGTGAGCGCAGACTTCGCGCGTTCAACAAGCACCAGCCAACGAGTGCTGGAGTGCTGGAGTGCTGACGGCCCGGTTGGCTGGCTGACTGATAGCATCTTCGGCGAGAGCGGCGAGAAGGCAGGGCTCTTGTCGCGCTCGATCGAGTCGCTCTTCGAGTATGTCGACCGCAGCGACAACAAGTCCAAGGTTCGGGTCCGAGTTGCCTTTGTTTCTAAGCGAGCGTGGCGCGCTCAAGAGACGACTCGATGAATGTCGTGTGTCCAGGAGTTCACGCTCGTCGTGAGCTTCCTCGAGATCTACTGCGACCGCGTGCGCGATCTGTCCAGAGAGTGCGTACCTGTGCGCGTCTGTCTGGGAGCGGAGTGGGCCCCCATTCACCCTGTATACACGCACACTAGTTCGCACTGACATGCTGCACTCCACATCGCGCTGTGGTAGCTACCTGAAGAAAACTGGTCGGCCAATCTCATACCAGACCTCAAGCAGCACCGAGTGGTTCCTTCGCCAGGTCTGATGCTCTCTCGCTCTGTGTCTGCCACTGATCGACTCACGCTTCGACTCACGCCCTACCAGCAACAAATGCAGCGCACCGAGAGCGCGTCAAGGTGATCCACACACACACACACGTTGCTGATCTGCACAAGCGATGTGTAGCCTGACAGTTCGTTATCGTGCAGCTTCGGCTCGAACTCGGCTCCAGCGAGTCGCAGCGCGGACGAAGAGTACGACTACGAGAAAGCCAACTTTGAGATCCATGAAGACGCGCAAGGCAGCGTGTTCGTCAAGGACCTCGCGATGGTCACAGTCAGTTCGCGCGAAGAAGTGGACGCGCTCGTGCAGTCCGGACTGAAGCTGCGCGCGACGCACGAGACCAAGATGAACGCCGTGTCCTCTCGCTCGCACACAGTGTTCACGATCCACGTATTCCAGCAAAGTACGGTGTCGTGCGGTTTTGACGTCAGTCGATCGATCGATCGACCGACCGACCGATCGACCGACCAACCGAGATTTGCTGACAAACACTCGCGTCGCTTCGTACTGTGATAGTCCACGAGACCGGCGAGGTGATCTACGGGATGCTCAATATGGTAGACCTCGCGGGATCGGAGCGGCTCAAGAAGAGCGAGTCGGACGGCCAGCGCCTCAAAGAAGCCCTACACATCAACTCGAGCCTCAGCGCTGTCGGCAAAGTGGTCATGTCGCTCGACCCGGAAAGCGGCTACAACTACATTCCGTACCGCGACTCGAAGCTCACGCGGTTGCTTCAGAATAGCATCGGTGCGTCGAAGTGGTAGTGCGTTTGTTCTGTTCACGCATCAAGAGTGTAGGGGATGTATGTTGCTGATGGGAATGAGGCGTCCGCGAACCACTAGGCGGCAACTGCTTCACGATCCTGCTCGCGACGATCCATCCGATGAAAGAGCACTACGAAGAATGTCTCGGCACACTTCAGTTCGCGAATCGATGCCGCTCAGTTCAGAACCAGGTGAGGTCAAGTGACTTACGCTGCCGACACTTTCAGCTCAACGAAGCGCTCACCGTCCATTTCACATGTACCGTTCCTGATGTCCTTCCTGCGCAGCCGCGCGTGAACCACATCAACGGCTCCGTCGCAGACAAAGACCGACGTATCCGGAAGCTTCAGGAAGAGCTCACGGCATTGCGACGCCAGCTTGAGGGGCTGCGCGCAGACTACAACCACAAGTTTGTCGCGGCACTGAACGAACTGGGATTCGAGGCCGAGGAGATCACTGAGAGCGGAGAGATCAAGTGTGCCGTATGTTTGCTACGTCTGGAGCAGGGACCTGGTGCTTTGACAATGAGCGTCTACCCACTGCTGGTGTGCGAAAGGTGGCGTTTACCATGTGGCCCACTTGGCCAAAGCTTGAGTGAAGTGAGGCAAGGGTTAATTCATTTAACTCCACAATCGCATGAGTTGCGTTTTTTTGGCTTTTGTATTTTTGTGAAGGAACATGCTGACCCAAAATAGTTCTGCGATGGCTGGACCAAAAATAAGCTGTAGGTTGCAGGTTATTTTAGTCTGTTGTGTGTATTCCACATCACTGCACTTTCTCTCTACCAATAGACGCGCTTGACTTACACTGCGGCAGTAGCACCAGCAGCATCAGCGCTCACTCACTCACTCGCGAATCCTTCGAATCCTTCGCACCAGCGCTCGTCGTTCGTCCGTCTCCTCTTGCCTCTCGCCATGCGCCATCGCTGCCTCCCACTGCTACTGCTACTGGTGCTCATCGCCGTAGCGGCAGCTGCTCGCAGCGTCAATGAAGCGGTCGCCTCACCAGCCGCAGCGAACGCGACATCTATCTCGAACTCCACTTGCTCGGCGCGCGCCACCGTCGCGTGGCAGACGCGCTGTCCGGTGCGCACAAGTAGCAACCTGGCGCTACTGCCGCTCGCTGACACCGGCGCGGCCGATATCATCCTCGACGAGAGCGACGTGGCTGAGACGTACCGCGCCGCTCGGCTCACAGCGCTGCGCCTGAGCGCTGCCGCGGGCAACGCTGCCATGTCGGGGATGCGCAAGAAGAGCAAAAGCTGGTACGAGACGAGTCTGCGCCACATCGTGACGTACTTCTGCGTGCAGATCACGCCCGTCGCCGACCTCGAACGCTGCGTCGCGCCCTCGAGCAAGGACGCCGCGCGCGACGCCGACGGCAAATGCATCGTGCTCACAGGCGCCGACAGCTGCAACAGGAAGGGGCTGTGTGAGCGCGAGAGTAATTGCAAGTGGGACGACGTTGTGGCGGGCGCGGAGTCGCGCCGCGAGCTCTTCACGAGCGCCGACGTGGTGGCGGCCACCAAGTGGATGGAGCGAGGGTACCCTAGTAGCCTGGCACCATTCGTGGCGCCGGGAATCGTCTTCGCGGTGCTCACATCGCTCTCATGTGTCGGCTTTCTTATTCTGCGCTGCGTGTTCAACCGCTGCGGCGGCCGCAACCCGCGCGACAAAGGCTACACGCGCTGCGACATCCTCCTCCCGAGTATCGTCTTCATGGTGTGCACGCTCGCAGTCTTCATCTGCTCAGTCGTGACGGTCGCGCAGAACACCAACATTTCGGACGGCGTCAACGGGGTACTCAACTCGCTCAACACCACGTTTGTGAACATCGAGATCTTCGCGTCGAACCTGCAGTCGCCGCTCGCCACCGCGGAGGTGCAGGTCAAGGCGGCGTCTGCATCCGTAAGCTCGCAGATTCAGAACCTCGATTGGATCACGACGGACGGGCAGAAGCTCGCCAAGATGATCCAAGACTTTGCGGCGATCTACAGCACGCAGGGTCCATTCCCGTCCAAGACGTGTAATGCCAGCAGCGCGTCGTGTGTGGTGTGCCCGAGCAGCGTCTGTGGCGCGCCACTGAAGACGTACGCGAGTAGCGCGGCCAACATCTCCACATATTCCACTGAACTCATGGCGTCGGCGGTGCAGGGACTCGAAGCCACGTTTGTGAACAAATCGAGCGACATTCTCTCTGGCATCCGCGCCGCGAACCTCGAGATCTCTGGCGTAGAAGCGATGACGAAGCGTTCGAAGGAGCTCGTGGAGGTCGTGAAGGACACGTTCGACGACTACTCGTTTTCGCGCGGCGCGCTGGTGTTCTCAGTCTTCTTCTTCGGGTTCATTTCATCGCTTCTCGGGTCGTTTGCGATCTTCAAGGGCGTGTGCACGAAGAAGAGTCCGTGGGTACACATGCTGCACATCAGTTGGACGCTCGGCACACTCGTGTGCATCCTCGGCTTCGTGCTCTCCGCGTCGCTGCTCGCAGTCGGCGCTGTCTGGTACGATTCGTGCAACTACATGAACATCATGCAGAAGGACGTGTCGCCATACGTGCCGAGCGAGTTGGCGACGATCGTCAACACGTGCTTCCGAGACAGCAGCATCCTTGAGCCACTCGGTCTCGAGAACCAGCTCGGATTTGCGTGTGCAATGGACGACGCGTACACGGCGATCACTGGGACAGACTTCACGGCGTTCAAGACACTCACGGCAGCCTACGGTACGCAAGTGGCGGACTACGGGCTTCGCGACTTTGGGTTTAGCTCCACGATGTCGCGCGATCTGCTGTCGACACTGAACACTGCCGTCGCGAGCGCGGGTGTGAGCAGCACAAAGAGCTTCACGCAAGAGACTGTCGTGGCGCCATGGAACGTGTACAACGACGTGTCCTCTGCGTACGGCTGCGACGCGAAGAACCTGACATCGGATGACCTCCCGCTGTGCTACATGGACGGCAAGTGTACGTCAGGGACCGCTCCGACGTCATCGAAAGAAAAGTGCAGCACTGCGTTCGCGAATGCGTACAACTACGCGCTGTCGTTCAACAAGATCAGCGAGATGATCGACGAGATGCGCGAAGATCTGCTCGGCGACACGGGCAAGGGGTTCTCGTCGAGTTGGAGCTACCCAGTGTCGATTACGGAGTTCGCGGACGACTACTTTGCGCGCCTCTCGACGGTGCGTACGTCAACGCTCGACACGCTGATGCAGAGCGGCGGGGACGTGGCCAGGGTGCTCGCGACGGTCGACCGGTTGCGGTGCTCGCAGAGCTGCGGCTGGATCAACATCTCGTTCAACGCGATCCACAACTCGCTCTGTAACGACATTCTCGGCACGACGCTCGCGATCTCGCTCTGCGTGCTCTTCCTCTGCATCTTCCTCGTGCCGATGGTGGTCACGGGCATCACGCTGCAGAAGCGACTGCGCGGCGTGAAGAAGGGCACATACGAGCAGCTCGAGCGGCGGCTCCAGGAGATCGAGGCGAAGACGAAGGAGGAGGCGCGCGCCAAGGAGCGCACCAAGTCGTCGTCGTCGTCAGCCAAGAAGATCGACCTCTCCCGGTTCAAGAAGAACCTCGACAGCGCATGATAACCGGTAGATCGCTTGACACGAGCTCCTCTCAAATTGTAGCAACATGATGGCACTCCCAACTTTTGCATACCACAAGTTCCCTCTTCGGGTTTCCTGAAAGTAACATTGCGAAAGTAGCAGTAAGGGAAACACTTCCTAAAAGTACCAATAAGGACACCCGCCCCCTCGCTTTCTTCACTACTCGCTTCCTCACTTCACAAAATCACGACTCGCCCCCGATCGTTAAGCTAAGCAAGCAGCAGCAGCACCAGCAGCAGCCATGCGCATCATGATCAAGGGCGGCGTGTGGAAGAACACGGAGGATGAGATCCTCAAGGCCGCGGTGATGAAGTACGGCATGAACCAGTGGGCGCGCGTGGCGTCGCTGCTTGCGCGCAAGTCGGCCAAGCAGTGCAAGGCGCGCTGGTACGAGTGGCTCGACCCGAGCATCCGGAAGACCGAGTGGAGCCGCGAGGAGGAGGAGAAGCTGCTGCACCTGGCGAAGCTCATGCCCGCGCAGTGGCGCACCATCGCGCCCATCGTCGGCCGCACGGCGGCGCAGTGCATGGAGCACTACGAGCGCCTACTGGACGCCGCGCAGCAGCAGCAGGCGGACGGGTCCTCCACCACAGCCACAGCCGGCGCTGCTAGCGACGACCCGCGTCGACTGCGACCGGGCGAGATCGACCCGGCGCCGGAGAACAAGCCGGCGCGGCCCGACCCGGTCGACATGGACGAGGACGAGAAGGAGATGCTCTCGGAGGCGCGCGCGCGGCTTGCCAACACCAAGGGCAAGAAGGCCAAGCGCAAGGCGCGCGAGAAGCAGCTCGAGGAGGCGCGCCGCCTCGCTGCGCTCCAGAAGCGCCGCGAGCTCAAAGCCGCGGGCATCGGCGGCAAATTTCAAAATGCCGCGCCCAAAAAGCGCAAGTTCATCGACTACGCGCGCGAGATCCCGTTCGAGAAGGCGGCGCCCGCGGGCTTCTATGACGTCGCGGACGAGCGCCGCGCCGGCGAGCGCGCGCGGCTAGATGCGAAGACCGCGGCCGCGGCGCTCGACAAGCTCGAGGGCCGGCGCCGCGACGAGCAGGAGAAGAAGGAGCGCAAGCAGGACGCCAAGCGCCAGAAGAGCCTCCAGAAGACCAACCTACCGCAGCTCGTGGCCGCGGTCAACGAGAAGAACGACCCGATCAACGCCATCAAGCGCAAGCCGCTCGCGTTGCCGGCGCCCGTGGTCTCGAACGATGAGCTCGCGGACCTTGCCAAGCTCGGCATGCACGCGGCGCACGCCGCGGCGCTTGCGCTCGAGAGTGCGGCCGGAAGCGAGACGCGCGCGCTTCTGGGAGACTACAGCGCGACGCCACTGCGCTCTGGCGTCTCCTCTACAGCTGCTACGCCGTCGACTGCGCCGCAGCCGCGCAGTGTCCACGACACGATCATGCAGGAGGCGGCCAACATGCTCGCAACGTCGCGGATGGCGACGCCGCTGCTCGGCGGCGAGAATGCCGAGCTCCAGGAAGGCACGGGCTATGCCGGCGCGACGCCGTCGCGCACACCGAGCGCGAGTTCGGTGATGGGACGCGAGAAGACGCCGCTGTCGTCGGCGACGCGCACGCCGCTGCGCGACGAGCTGGGCATCAACCCGGAGCAGCAGCTGGAGGAGAGCCGTCGAGCAGAGAAGGCGCGCCAGAAGCGCGCGCTCGAGGCGCTCAAGCAGGGCTTCAGCAGCCTGCCGACGCCCCAGAACGAGTACGAGATCGCCATCCCCGTGCGAGAGGAAGAGGAGGGGGACAAGGAGCTGGATGGCGTCGAGGAGGACGCGGGCGACCGCGAGGCGCGGCTAGTGAGACAGCGCGCGTTGGAGCGCGAGCGCGAGCTTCGGCGCCGCTCCCTTGCGGTGCAGAAGGCGCTGCCGCGCCCCACGAAAGTGAAGAGAGCGCTCGTGGACGGCGGCCTTGACGTGATCTCACAGGAGATGTACCTGATGCTCGAGCACGACATCGCCGCCCACCCGATGGACGACGGCGCGAAGAAGAGCAAGAAGCGTAAGAAGACCGCCGTGCCGCAGCTGCGCGCGTTCGCGGACGCGCAGCTGGAGCACGCGCGGAACATGGTCGAGATTGAGGCGAGTTTGCACGAGAGCGCGAGCGTATGGAAAACCGAGGACGCGCTGGAACTGGCCAAGAAGTGGCAGGAGGCGCAGACGCAGTACCTTGTGCGCAGTGACGGCAAAAACGGAGACGAGAGCACACCGCTCGCATTCGCGACGTCGGAAGATGAGCGCGTGCGCGCGATGATGGCCGAGTTCGAGGAGCTCAAGGAGGCCGAGCAGGCGCTTGCGAAGCGCGCGCAGAAGCTCGAGGATCGTGTGCGCGTGGTGCACGGCGGTCTGCAGCGGCGTGCTGAGCAAGCGCGTGTGGCACTGCACGCGCAGATGGCTGACTATCGGAACGCGCTGATTGAGCACGCGTGCTTCCGCGAGCTCGCGCACCTCGAGGCCGACGCGCTGCAGAGCCGCATCGCGCGCCTCGCGAGCGACGTGAACGCGCAGCAGTTCGCGGAAGTGCAGCTGCAGAAGCAGTACGCGGCGCTTACGAACGGAGTGCATAGTGGTTGAAGTAGGAGGGCGAAGTGGATGGGGTAGCGACATTAAGAATGGCAAGGCTGATCGACTGACCGAGTGCTTTCAGAACACACGGCGCATTCATAACTTTATCGAACAAGGGTCCTCGCAGCGCCTCCCTCCTTTTGTTCGTCATTCTCCTTAACTGAGGCTGAAGAAGCGAGATATTGAGTCCGTGAGCTAATCGGAGCCGAGGTCTGGGAAGAGCGTGGACTTGGGCGGTGGCGACGCCTCCCTGCCGATCCGGAGATTCTCGAGCGAGTACTTGCGGTGCATCAGACTCACGAGCGTCTTGAGCTGGAGAAGAAGACACAACGACAACCATATCAGCACATCTTTCGCAATTCCATCTATCCATCCATCTCACCCACACACTCACCTCGTGCCACTTGGCCGACATGGTCGACTTGTGGCTGCCCGTGAGCGCGTCGAGCTTCTGAAGCAGGATCGCCATCTCCTTCTGCGTGAGGATGTTGAGGAACGCCTGCAGCGCGAGGTCCATGAGCGCGACCTTCTTGCAGAGCAGGTCGAGCGGCGACGCCGTCGCTGGCGTCTTGGTCGCCTTCCCTCCTTCGCGCAGCTTCTTCTCCGTGTACTTGACCGTCAGGTCCTCGACGATGCCGGCGACGATGTCGAGCACGAGCCCGCTCTGGATCGGGAACTTGAGCGGCCGCTCCGAGCTCGCATGCGGCTGCGGCTCTTTGTCGAGGCGGTGCTGCAGCACGTAGATGCAGAGGCCAGTCGTAAGCTGCGTGCCGCGGATCGTGCGCGGCAGGCGGCGCGCGACTGCGAGCCAGCCCGCCGCTGAGTCGAACAGTCCTTCGTGCGCGCCAGCGATGCGTAGCACGAGCGACGGCGCCCACTCCTTGCGCCACTCGAGCGACGGGAAGACCTCGAGCAGCTGTTCAATGCAGAGCGACGCCAGCTGCACGACCTCCGGGTGCAAGTCAGCCTCGAACTGCATGCGCAGGAAGAACATCGTGAAGCTGAACGCATCGTAGCCGTCGAGCGCGAGCACGCGCGCGCGCAGACAGATCACGAGATACATGAGCACGTATTGCATGTTGAGCGTCGGGAACGGCAGCGCTTTCTCCGCTCGCTGCTTCTGCTTCTTGCTCTGAGATGGTGCAGCCGTCGCCTCGAGCTTGCTCTTCGTGCTCATCGAGCGCTTGCTGTCCTGGAAGCCGAACGAGCGGAACGCGTTCAGAAAGTCGTACACACTCGGCTCCCACTCCATCTCGAGGCGTGCCATGGCCGGCCCGAAGAGCGCGCGATAGTCCTCGATGGGCTGGCAGAACGCCGCACTCGGGAGCCCCGCTTGGAACTCCTGCCATTACGAAGCAAAGCGCACGCGTGAGATCAGTGCGCGTATCCGCAGGAGGCTGCATAGTCAGAAGTCACGCACAGCGGTGGTCAGGTGCTCGGGGCCGAGCGCCATGAATAAGTTACTGAGGCAGCCGCGCACGATGTGGCTGTTGCTGTGCGTCGCCACTGCAAGAGAGCGCAATGCATGACAGACAGCCTTTTGGTCACTACCAGAGCCACTAAGACACACGACAACCCACGCTCAAGCCACCCCAGAACAGTCATCGCACTTGTAGTGAAGAGCCAGGAGCAGATCCGCGCGGGCAGGCGCACGGCCACCGCCGCCGCGCGCTCGTCCTGGCTCGCCTGCTGCTCCTGCTGCTGCTGCTGTTTCTGCTTGGCGCCGAGCATGCAGCGCAGCAGAATGGCCTTGTGCCAGAGCAGCGCGCCGAGCTCGGCGTCACTCGTTGCCTCCATTGCTTTGTAGACCGCGCCGAGGTCGCTCGCGAGCTCCGAGGGCGTCGCTTCGAAGCGCTTGTAGACCAGCGGCGCGGCCATGGGCGCGAAGACGTAGCCGAACTTCTCCTGGTTTGCCTCGGCGCGCTCGAAGAGGTAGTCGTCTGCCGACAGGCTCGTCATATTGCTCTCCATGGCGCTCATGAGCTGGCCGAGCGGCCCGGCCGAAGCGGCCGGCAGCAGCTGCGGGTCGTCACCATCACCGCCTCCGAGCGACGCAGCGCGCAGCTGCTGTAGCTTGCGCGCACGCGCCTGCTTCTTGCGCTGCGCGGCTGCATCGCCGTCCAGCAGTGCGTCGAGGCTCGCGAACTCGGCAAGGATGGTGGTTCCGCCACCGCCCCGCTTGCGTTTGCTGCTCTCGCGCGTATGCGAGTGAGACTCGGTGCTCTAATGAGTGGCACAGATGCTTCAAATCCACACTAACGTACGTGAGCTTGCGGGCATCCTCGCTCACGCGCTTGAGCAGCTCGTCGTCCTCCTCCTCGTCGTCGTCATCAGCGGCGGTGGTGGCGGCGGCGGCGGCGGCGCGGCTATGGAGAATGAGGTAGTGAAATAAGCGAGAGGCTAGACGGCGGGCAACAGGCGTCGAGTAACGCACCTGCGTGGCTTGCGCTTGGCGTCGGCGCCGGCAGCAGATGCCGCAGAGCCAGTGGTAGCGGCGGCCTTGGACGGCGCGCGGGCGCTTGTGCGGCGCGCAGTCGCCATGTGCCGCGTCCTGATTGATGGGCGAACAATGGAGTTTAGAACTGGTGGTGGTCCAGATTGTGAACAGAACCATATACAGAATCTGGATTCAGATTTGGGAGGTATTTTAGAAACTGTTTCTCCCGTCCGACAACAGGATTGCATTCCTGCTCGCTCGCCCCCTGTTGCACCAGCTCGCCTCGGGCGCCTCGAGTGCCAGGTCCATCCATGTCCGCCAAAGTCGAGATCAACTGCGTTTGGCCCCCTACAAGCAAAGCTGCAAAATCAGCAAAGCGTTGGTGGTCGGCATGCGCTTGGTGCACAGGCAGTCAGTCGGCTCGACTCGGCTCAGCTTCCAGTTGCGCAACCTCCATCAAGAGCGGCAACGATGACGACGAAGGCGCGAGTGTAAAGAGGGGTCACACAGATCGCGGACCGCGTAGTTCGTTCCGTCGATCTCCATCCTTGCGATCGCTGCACGCACGAATAGTGAATGGACATCGCTTGGCTGCAGCTGAGCGAGACTGTCAGGGTCCGTTGGCGATCGTCGTATCGCTGTGCTATGCTCACCGGCGCTTCGCAGCGCTTGAGTTTGCTCATCAGCCAGCACAAGTACTGGCGAACAGTGCGCTGTGTGTTTTTTTTTCGCGGTTAGTGTAGTTGAAGTACTTGGCCCGTTTCTGTTCGTTTGCAGCACTTTTCGTGCAAATGGAAAAAAAAAACACCATTTTGATGCTTCGATTTTTTTGAGCTAAGTCGCTCTAACCAATCAATGAGTAGCTCTTCGTTTCGTGATAGGTGATATTACTGTTAATAACACTCTCGTCACAAATGCAAACCCACCAAAACGCTCGCGAACGAAAATGTTCGTCGCGACAAAACACCAGGGTTCCCGCCGCCCACACCCGCTCGCCCACACGAGGCCCCCGGACCTGACGTCCAGGTCCGCCTCGACGTTCCTCCATATTCGTTGCTGACGCCCGGCCTCGTTTTTCCGTCATTTTTCTTGCCTCGTCCGATTTTGTCTGCTCTGCATTTCAAAAAAAATAGACACAATTCTGTGCGGTCTAATCAGGGTCGTTTCAACTTTTCCACGCCCGGTGCCCATTTTTCAAAAAGGCACGCACGCCGCCGCCGCCGCTCGCCGCAGCTCCCGCGCCGCCCGTAGCTCGTAGCTGCCGCGCGTGTGCCGACCGCTGCTCCCGCTCTGCAGCCGCTCGCTCGCTGCTTTCTCCGCGCTTCTGCTTCTTCCCCGACGCGGCCAGTGCCCGCTCCGCGATCTTCAAGCGGCGCATGACGGGACTCGCGACGGCGGACGAGCGCGCCACGAGGCTCAAGCCGCCGCACCAGCCGCTGCAGCCGCAGTCGCACTCCCAGGTGCCGATGGCCGAAGCTGCAGCGCCAGCCGCCGCGTGGCGCGTTGCATACTCGGCGGGCGACCGCACGCGCGGGCTCGTGGAAGGTACGTGGCGTGAGCCGCGAGCTGCTGCTGTGCAGCGGAAGATGCAAGGAATGAACCGCGTGTGCGTAACGCAGCGGAGGTGATCTCGGCGATCGAGTTCGACCGCACGGGCGACTTCCTCGCGACGGGCAACAAGGGCGGGCAGATCGCTATCTACGCGCGCAACAGCAGCTTCGCGCCAAACGTGCGTGCTGAGTGCGATGAGAGGGATAATAGACGCGATTGCATGCGAGGGAGGGAGAGCTTATAGTGGCTGCCAGCACCAGGACACGAGCGCCACGAGCAAGTTTGTCAGCGCGCGCCATGCGGCGACGCTCTACCGGCCGTACACGGACTTCCAGAGCCACAACGCCGAGTTCGACTACCTCAAGAGCCTCGAGATCGAGGAGAAGATCAACCAGATCAAGTGGGGGCGCTCGTCCAACAACGCGCAGTACCTGCTCTCGACCAACGACAAGACCATCAAGCTCTGGAAGGTCTGCGAGCGCAATGTGCGCGAGGTCACACAGTACAACGCGCAGATGTTCGGCGCCGGCGGCGCCAGCGGTGCTAGTAGCGGTGGGGGTGACACCAAGCCGCTCGGCGCCGGCGGCATCCGCCTCCCGCAGTGCTCCGTGCGCAATCGCGTGACCGCGAGCACCGCCAAGCGCGTCTACGCGAACGCGCACACGTACCACATCAACTCGATCGCGCTCAACAGCGATGGCGAGACCTTCATGTCCGCCGACGACCTGCGCGTGAACCTCTGGAGCCTCTCCCGCTCAGACCAGAGCTTCAGTGCGTTCAGGCGTTGGGTGCTGGGCATACTTGCCGCCGGGGCTCTTAGCTTGCGTGTTGTTGACAGATTTGTCTGCTTGCTTGTATGATGTTTGGATGGATGGTCGGCTGGCTAGATATCGTGGACATCAAGCCGAAGAACATGGAGGAGCTGACTGAGGTGATCACGGCGGCAGACTTCCACCCGTCGCACTGCAACATCATGATGTACAGCACGAGCCGCGGTGCGATCAAGCTCGGTGACATGCGCCAGGCCGCGCTCTGCGACTCGTACTGCAAAGGTTCGTCGTGTGCGATGGAGGCGACAAGTGGGTCGTGTTCAGTAGCTTAAGACGCTTCTTTCGCGTCCCGCCGTCGGCTCAGTGTATGAGGAACAGGAGGACCCGGAGGCACGCAGCTTCTTCTCTGAGATCATCGCGTCGGTCTCGGACATCAAGTTCTCGCCTGACGGGCGCTACATCATTGCGCGCGACTTCCTCACGCTCAAGATCTGGGACGTCAACATGGACTCACGCCCCGTGCAGACGATCAACGTGCGTCGTTTAGCTGGAGTCTCCCTCTCGCTCATGTCTCTTTACAACAGCTCACACTGTATAAAACGTGCAGATCCATGAGCACCTGCGTCCGCGCCTCGGCGACCTCTACGAGAGCGACTGTATCTTCGACAAGTTTGAGTGCGCCGTGAGCGGTGACGGCAACAACTTCGTCACTGGGTCGTACAACAGCGAGTTCCACATCTACGATCGCTACGGCCGCAGCGACATCTGCCTGTCGCCAACCCCGCGCGCTCCGCGCCGCCACTCGATGCCGCATCACATGATCACGCAGCACATCGCAAGCGGCACCAGCGCGGGTGCCGCGGCGCCGCCAGTAGCAGCCGAGACTGAATCGCTCGACTTCTCCCGGAAGGTGCTACAGACGAGCTGGCACCCGACGCTCGCCGAGGTCGCCGTCTCCATCCGCAACAACTTGTACGTGTACAGCATGTGAGGCGGTGGGAAACAGAAGGCAGAAGGTAGCAGGCAGACAGGCAGATTCAATTAGTGCGAGCGCTCGCGAGAATGTACTCTGTGCATCGGTGATCGAGTCTCCATTAGCATTAAGGTTGGTCGTGATGCAGAGCGTAGTGATAAAGCTAGCGCTGATGAAGAAACAGCGGCGCGACGGTCTAGGTAACTACGTCAGGATCGCCTTGAACTCGTCGAACTCGATCTCGCCACTGCCGTCGACGTCCAGCTTGTTGATCATCTCCTGTGAGCGCGTCATCCATCAATTGTTCTGTCAAAACACTGAGACCTTGCTTGAGGCTTCTAGAACAACTAACTACCAATGTGCACCTCGATGTTGATCGTGAGACCAAAGTCGCCCTTGATGATCTTGACGAGTGTCTCCTTGCGCACGAAGCCGCTCTTGTCCGTCTTGCCGCCGCACGCCACGAACGCGTCGACTGGGTATCACAACGAGAGCAAGGCTGAGAGCGCAGCTCTCATGCCATACATAGCACAGACAGTTGCAATGAACAGCGGCAGACGCACTCATGTCGCTGTCGTCTTCGTACATGGCGGCGCGATCTTTCTGATTGTCGATCACCTGGAGAAACTCGGCAAAGTCTGCGATCCACTCCACGCTTGTTAGATTACACTAGCAGGCAGACACTGAGTGCGTCGCTGCATCATCTCCCTTGCTGCATTACCAACCGATAGCGCCGCTCATGTCTTCGTCGACTTCGCTGATCATCTGAAAGAGCTCTTCCTCCGTTGGTTGCTGCCCCATGGCTATCGACGAGCAGATCGACTCAGCCCCCTTCCTTTTCGAGGCTGCTCACGTAAGTCACACACGCACAACCAGCGAGTTCCGCACCTTCTAGCACCTGCCGCAGCTCCCACACATCGATCGTACCGCTCCTGTACACGTGAGATCAACGAGAACTGTCAGCGCCACGCGCACACATTCACAGCCAAACAGAGGGACAAGAAACGTACCGATCCTTGTCGAAGGCCAGGAACGCCTCGCGACACGCGTCAATCTCGTCCTGCGCGAGCACCATCGAGTTCCTATGCCGTTCGCTTGTGCGCTGCAAGCTGAGATGGTCTCCTTCGTGAAATATCGCTCAAGCGAGAAGCTCAAAAATATCACCAGCCGAAGTGGAACGAGTCCTTGGGTCTTGTCAATGACACACGAGGCTTGCTTGCATCGCCAAAGACAATGTTCGACAAGTGTACGATCTGGCCAGCCTCACCGATCTCTGGTGTCCAAGGTTCTCTCCACAAGCTGAACAACCTGCAACTCGCTTGGTGTAAGCTAACAGGAAGCGAAACCTGCTTGAGAACTCGCTTGAGAGCATGTCGCTCGACTCGGACGCAAAGCACTGAAAGAATGAGCTCAAAAGTGGCCGATTGCAGCCGCCATGGCACTCGAAAGGTGTTCCTGGAGCACGAGCGAGTTTGGGAACAAGTTCGTATTCAGGAGGCAGAAGCGCAAGTATGCAGATCCTCGAACGCAGGTGCAATAGCTGGAAACGCAGAGTGCACTTCACTGCTCTCCTTGATGCCTTCTCTCTTTTACTTCGAGCCATGGTCTCAATTTTCCGCATGATGCATGTGCAGCCTCGATCGTGTGCACTAAGATGACGACAGACAGACAAGTCAAAATCGGAGAGTAGCGCGTCCAGGATGTACGTCTTCGTGACGGCGTTGCTTGGAATGCTTTCGTGTACGTATTCGGTGCTGACGGGTGACTCATGCACACATTGCGAGATCTCACGGCACTACCGCGCTGCACAACTTTTCGTTGAAACTAGAAGCGAACCACCATGCACTTGTTGCCATCTCTTGTCGCGATCGTTATAAGGTGAAGGCGATCGTTTTGCACCACATCTGTTGCACTTGTTCGTGGGCATCGATGGTTGCGGCCGTGTCCGAGTATGATCCTGAGCAACGCGAGGTAGAAGCTTAGCTCTTGATTGTTTTGATTAGGGCGCATGAACGACTGTGTTTGCTGCTAGCTCTACTCCGTAACAAGCGGTCACGAATCTTCAGCGTCGCGCTGCTCGTCGTGTCGTGTGGAGTGTTCGTCCTGGAGCAAAACTTACACCAGGAAGCTGGAGACATTTGCGTGTCCGCTGTGTCGACGCTCGAACGCATTCCTTGCGCTTGCTCCTATGCAGAACTGAACGAGTTGAAGAATGAGCGGCGCCACGAGAAGAACTCTATCTATTGACTGGGTGGCGGCAGCACCTCCTCCCTGGTACCTAACAGTTACTACACGAGCAGTGGTGCTCAGACTCTGGTCAGATGCTGCTTGAAGAGTCCGAAGGCGGCGACGGCGGTGATCGACGCGTCACAGACGTCGACGTCACCACAGTTGATGGTGGGAGCATGTACCCGCGTCGCCGCAGCGCGCGCAGGACGACGGGCGTGACCGCGAACGTGAGTGGCCAGCGCACGGGCGATGCGAGCTTGTAGATCGCGTAGGCGACCACGAAGGAGCCAGCCGAGTTGGTTGCGCTCTCGCCCGTCGCAACAGCCAGACCGACCGTGTCGAGAAGCGCCGAGACGTCCAGGCCCGCAGAAACACCCGCGTAGATCGCCGAGAACGACGCGAGCGAGAGCACGATGTGCGTGCAGACGCCCACGCGCCCGTACTCGATCGCGAACGTCTTGGCGCGCTGGCGCCACGACAGCTGCTCCTGCTGCTGCTGCTGCTGCTCAAGCAGCTGCTGCTGCGCGTCGTCGTCGCTGCCGGTGGGGGCGCGCGTCGGCGCTGGTGCCTTCAGCTGCGTTGGTCAGTTAGTTAGGTCGTCAGCACGTGCTCGTTTGCTGCTGCAGCACTCGCGACGAGCAACGCACGTGCGGCGAGGCAGCGGCGAGCGGCTGCGTCTCATGCTTGGCGACGGCCGCCGGTGGCTCGCGTCTGCTGCGCGCGGACGAGGCACCGTTAGTTCCCAGTGCGCGGCGCAGCAGGCAGGCGGCAGACGGGACGCCGCGGCGCGTGGCGGAAGACGCGAGGCCGCCGCCCGCGTACCTCGAGGCGCTGCGCAGCATCATGGCGATAGTCGGCGGCGGATGGGCGGGGTGGCGCGTGCACAGCAGGAGGCGAATCTGGTAATGAAGCATGCGGAACAAGTGATCGGGACAGTGAAGAAAAACAGGGAGCCGATCTTTGTAGTTGAGGGTGCCTCGAGCGAATGAGAGCGCGCGAGGCTGAGGGGAATCAGGTTTTGGGTTCAGATAGCCTGAGGAATGAAGGGGGTGCTGGACTCTGGACTGTGCACTCCAACTCCAACTCCAACTCCAACTCATGCTGAAGGCGCGTGGAGCAAATGGCTTGCTTGCTTGGTGCCGTATTTCGAAGATCGGAGGTCTCGTCATTGCTGTTGTGTGGCTCTCCTCTGCAGAGCCCAATACCATCGCACTGGGATGAAGGTCGCTGACCTGCCAGTTGATCTTGCGGTCGATCTTCTTGTTCAATACTCGACACGTCAGTTGGCATTTCCACAAGACGAGTTCTCTCCCGGGGTTCTCATTTGCGAAAGCCCCGAGTTGGTGGCACAACAACCCGCTCGAGTCGACTTGAGGCGAGAACGACGATGGCAGACCTGAACGCGTACCGGTGCGACGTGGAGATGTGGCGTGGAAGCGAGAAGACTGTGACGAAGAAAAACACGCAGACGCGCTACAACCGGCTCAACAACGAAATCATTCTCCAGATGATCGACGAGCACCCCGAGTTTCAGAAATGCCTGGTGTTTGACGTCGCTGCATCGACTGCCGGGTCTAAGTTCGCCACCACGCATCTCGTCGGCACTTTCAGCTGCGCATGCAAGAAGACGACGAATGGTGCCTCGAACAAGGGTCATGAGTGGGTGAGCGGAAAGGTCTTCACGGAGATCTTTGTAGCCAACGATGCCGACGACACGATATGTCAGTTTGACGTTATCACATGGAATCAAAAGTGCAAGCGCTGCAAGGCGAAGGTGTCATGCGACGTCGACGAGGAGAAGTACCGCGAACGAGTGCTCTCAAAGCTTCTTTTGCTGCTTGGGCTTCGCGACGCTATCGAGCGCAGTGACCAGGACGACAAACGGACCGCGCCACACGTGTCGTCGATGTGTTGCGCTTGTCAGGCTGGCAAGTGTATCCGCAACAAGTAGCTCGACAGTTGGTGAGCCCGTTTCCCTGTGCGTGCGTGTCGATTTGCGGGGTATGAAGCTGCACGCGAGTCGAGTCGGTCAGCCAGACGAAACAGTCGAGGACCATCGAGATGTCCTCGGGGAAAGAACTCGAGGTTTCAATTTGCCGGTGACTAGCTGAAGACACTGAAGAACCACCGCTTGTTTGTATCGTTGGGGTCAACCGTGATTTCAAGTCCATAGGCTTAAACGCAGGTGCTGCGTTACATCCTCACATTACTGGCGTCCTGAACGCCCAGACTGAAGGAGAGCACGGCACCAATTCAACCAGATTTGCACCGTGTGCGCTTGAATCGAGTTCTCACGCACTTGCTCGGATCTCGAGTAGGCTGGCGCATAACGGAGCACTGACTGCCACGACGCCATATCTGTGCGCTGCAAGCAGATCACCTGCAGCCAACCATGGCACTGGAGCCGCTTAGTTCTGAGAAAGTCAGGAGCGTTGACACTTGAATGCTGTTGAACGAGTTGAGTAAATATGATCCTGTGAAGTATGAACTCTTGCTTTTTGTATGGGGGGTTCAGTCCTGTTTTCGCCACCCCAAGCGCTCCCATCGAGAAGATCGACGAAGGCGATCGTGACGACAATGGCGGCGACGACCGAGAGCTCGCAGTCGGCCGCGGAGCTGCTCGTAGCGTCAATTTTCCTCATGCAGCGCGAACGCGCGCGCGGGCGCGAGTCGTTTTTCCGGGTCGCGTGGCCGCCCGAGTCGTCGCCCGCCACTGTGTTCGTCAATATGCGCACGGTCGAGAAGCGCTGTATGCCCGAGGCGCTACAAGTCGTCGCAGCGACGGTCGTGCTTTCGCATCAGCTAAGTGCGACGCCCGACCTCCACTTCGCTTTCTGGATCCGCCTTCTCCGGATCCAGTTCGGTTGGGGGACTGTGTTCATGGGGCTCGAGAGGTGGCTTCCACCGCACCAGTCGCAGCAGCTCCGAGTCGTGCTAGACTACACTGAGCTCAGCGAAGTAAACAGCGACGAGTTCGAGACTTCGTTGCAGCAGTTCCTCATGGCACCGGTCGGCCACCGAGCGTTTAGTTCTTCTGGTGTCGACGGTCTCGATGGTCCAGATGCTTCGATCTGGAGCGTTGCAGAGCTGTTCAGCGCGCTCTCACAAGACCCAGATCAGTCCGCGGTGGTCCCTGAGTTCTTGCGAAGAACATTGACACATATGACTGCCTCGAAAGTGCCGTTCAATGTCGGTTTGCTGGTCCCGGCGAAGTTCGTGAGCGCGACGCGCCGACTGGTGAACAGTCTGGCAGCGAACTCGTCGCGACAGCTCGCTGTGACCTCGTTAGATATTCGTTTCGGCCCTGTCGAGTTGGATGTGAAGATGGCGAACGATATCGTTGAGATTGTCGAGAAGAGCCACCTCGTGTATCGGATCAGCGACTTCAGTCTCGACCGGATCCAAGTCCAGGACTTGTCAGCATCGCCGGATGTACGTGCGGCTCAGACCCGACGGCTGGTGCTCTCGGTGTTTCATTCTCCGCCGGACTCGCAAGCCAACGCCCTTAAGAGCAACATGGCACCTGGGCTCAATCGTTTGGGGATAAAAGAAGCTCTGCACTGCGTCGCCAACTTTGAAGCAGTGTGTTCTGCTCTGAGGTATGGATGTCCATACGCGGAGCTGTCGCTTATCGGTCTGCTGAATACCATGACCGACCAGATCCAGCGTAATCAGTGCTGGCAATGGATCGCGTTCGGGGTGTTCTACCCTCGCTCAAGTGCCTGCGTGAGCGAGAAGTTCCAGCTGCGCAAGGTCGACATGACCGGGACGCTGATGACTCCGGATGACGTGGACGCATTCGTCGCTGGCCTTCGAGATCCGAGCAGAGCGTTGTTGGCAGCTGGTGACAAAACGGTCGACGAATTTGCAGTTCGGGTGTGCTCTGTCAGTGTTGGCACCAAGATCTACTCCAGCCCTGAGGAAACTTCACACGTCATCTACGAGATGCTCGACTCTCAGTCGCTTGAAGCTCTTGGGAGCAGGGGCAGCTGGCTCTGCGTTGTGGTTGCTGGCGTCGGACTCGGGTGGACGCGGCAAGAGCGCGAGTTTCAGCCAGATGCGACGAGATCGTCAAAGGAGTCGTTCCCGTGTGGCTTCTCGAGCGCATCGCAGCTCCATCTGATAGCAAGTGTGAGAGATACTCGCCCGGACTTTTTTGAGGCAGTCGTCCCCTACCTTCACTCCCTCGATGTGCGCGACGAGCCGGGGTCGTTGGTGGCAGTTTGTTCGCGGAGCGCGCACCTCAAACACCTCGGTGTCGTAAACTGCTACCTTCCGGAAGGAGAGATCGTATCGTTGCTCCAAGAACTGAGCGGCAGTCTTGGAGAACACTTGGAGTCGCTGAGCTTGAGTTGGAGAGGACTTCGGAGCTCCGACGCAATCGATCGACTGTGCGAGAGCCTATCCAGTACTCGACGGAACGCTCGACTGCGCGAACTGCGCCTTGTGTGGGGAAAGCCAACAGCGCAAGAGTTTACAAAGCTCTACGGCATGCTCTTAGCGAACCAAACACTGCGGCTACTCGAGCTCGAGGGACTGCCGCGTATACAGCAAACACCAGAGTACCACGAGCAACGCCTGCTCTTGGAGACTACGTTTCAAGGAGCGAAGGTCCGCAGTGATCCGCTTGGGATGGCGGAGAAACTCGCGTTCCTGAGTGTTGTCGCTGTGCGCAGAAGCGGAATGGTGGGGCTGGATCCGCTCGCACTGTCGCTCGTGTTCGAGTTCGCAGCTACCGATGTGCGGCGTCAGATCGTGTGGGTGGGGCTGACTCAGTAGCAAGAGCTGCCATCACACACTTCCTCCAGCCCGAAGCAATGACTTGTCTACGAACGAATGAAGCTAAGGTGCTGATTGAATTCCAAGTACAAATGGCACTACGCTCTCGCCAACAGCGGCTCCGAGGCGTCACTAGAGTCGCTCAGATCGACTGCTTCTTCCTGATCGCGCTGCGCTGTCGCCGTCTGGCTCGCTTCCGCTCTTCGCCGCGTTGAGTGCGCTGCCTGCTCGCGCTCGCTCTTGTCGAGAGACGGCCATGACGCCGGGAAGACCGCCGAGAAAAACGCGTCCTCGATGATGCCGATGCACACCATGAGCACGACGTAGCTGAAGATGATCATGTATGTGTAGACGTAGATCTGGCCGATCCACGGCGTGTATGCGACCGAATTGAACGTGTCGTGGATCTCGTCGCCGTTCGCGACCGAGAAGAGCGTTGTCGCGGTCGCACCGGGGCTCTGGAAGCGCGGCACGTGGGCGCCGAACATGACTGTGCCGAAGAGCACGTAGCCCACGAAGACGGGCAGCACGCCCACGAGGAACTGTGCCACACGTGGTAGCCCGCGCCGCAGTGTCAGTCCGAGGATCAGGAAGCGCGCGTGCACACCCAGGTAGCGGACGAGACTGATCCACTGGAGCGCGCAGCAAAGCGCGAACGCCAGACACAGCTCGTCTCGCAGCGAGAGGTGGTATGGGCGGCGCCACGACTCGACGAAGCACGCCATGGTCGCCACATTCAGTAGCAGGATGAACCAGAACCAAACGTCCCGAGCTTCTTCCGTGAGCACGATCCACACCGAGTGACGGCGCGCGGACGACGGCGACGGCGTCCTCTGCGCCGCCGCGGACTTGGATTGGACCCACTTGATAGCGAACTCGACGCACTACTTGCGAGTACATACACATACAAGCACATGGGCATGAGCTTCATAAGCGATAATCGACGAGCTGCTAACATATGCAACCTGGTAGACGTAGATGAGCGCGAGCAGCGCCACGTTGAACGTCGCACTGCGGTTGAAGAACATGGGCGGAAGATCCTCGAGCTCCGGGAGTCCGTTCGCGTCGGCGCCGCGCTGCCGCAGCGCATAGTTCATCGCCACTTCCAGGTGGCTCTGGCTCTGCAGGTCGTACGTGATTGCGATGCGCCACTCGAAGAGCTTGGCATCGTCATGCTGCGCTTGGCGGTTGGTATCTTCTCCGTGTGACGCTTCGGAAGAAGGACCCGCCATCCCCACGCTGAACCGCAGCTGCATCGCGTCGAGGCTGTCGAAGAACTCGCGCGTGTGCGGAGACGTGTGGTCGCGCTGAAGCGGCTCGGGCCACTCGCGCTCGTCCTTGCCAGTGATAATATACTGTGACAACAACAATCACCATCAGGGTACGCTGAGTGATGTAACCTGTGCCAATTCCTGTAGTCCAGTAAGCGCGTCTCGACCAACATGAACGCACGCTGGCGTCGACTGTCTCAGTGCCATTCTCGTAGCGCACGAGCAACTCCGGCAGCGGCAGGTCAGTGCCTGCACCCGCAAGCACGAAGGCGTCGAGCGCGACGTCCGCGAGGCGGAAGTAGTTGGCCACTGCCCCGTGCACGTGCTCCTTGGTCTCGTCGACCGTGAAGAGCATGCCGACGGGCAGCGACGACGCGCGCGCCGCGAAGCCCCCGCCGAAGAACTCGTCGTCGACGTTCGCGGCCACCTCCTCCTCCGCCTCAAGCAGGAAGTGCGGCAGCGTCACGGCCACGAACACGTCGTCGTCGTCATTCCCCTCCGAGCTGGGCACGCGCACCGCCGTCTCCACGTAGAAGAGCAGGTGCACCCATTCGTTCGCCAGCGCGCGCATGAACGGGTGTAGCGCGCGCCCGAGCTGCGCGCTGCGCAGCGTCAACGCCGCGACGACGCTCAGGTGCAGCGCCAGACGCGCGCGCTGCAGCAGCCGGAGCCGCCGCGTGCGCTGCTTCGTTGCAGCTAGTGCCATCACGCCAACTGTCTTAGATATGACCTCTTGACTCTTGATTGGACACCTAGATTCAGATCTGAGCCCATGCCAATCAAACGCAACGGCCTTGTATTCGAAGTCAATCGACTCTGCAGATCTTCAAGTAGGAGGATGACGCTCGCTGCACTACTGCTACTACGCGCACCTCCGCGGGCGGCGGTGGCTGCTGCGCTAAGAGGTGGCGGCCGCCACCAAGGAGCGTCCGCCTATGCGGCGGTCGGTGCCGCCTTCCAGGCGCGCGCCTTCGCGACCGACGGCAGCGGAGGGAAGGAGAACGAGCCGTCCAAGTTTTTGCGGACCATCGATTTGAGCCACCCGAACGCGGCGGACCGTCAAAAGCTCGCCAAGCTCATCGAAGAGGTCGTCAAGACGAGAACCAACACCAGCGGTGAGATGGGTTGGGTCGTTACTGCTACTGCGGCTGCTGCTGTTGCTGCGAGTTGGGAGGGGGGGGGAGGTGAACGCAGGACGATAACCGGCTGTGATGATGGTGGTTTGCAGACTTCGTGCCGCGCGTGGTGATCGAGAGTCTCTGCACCAAGTATCGGAGCCTCAACATTGCGGAGAAGAAGCAGTTTTTGCTCATCCTGGCGCGCGACTTGCACGTGGACACTGCGATGGTTAGCGTTAACTTCGCGGGTGCTGGCTGGGAGCTGCAGACAAGAGCAGAGTACCTAACAACATCACTCTTCACTTGTGCTGCGTCGCTCTCTCGCCAGGTTCAGCAGAGTCTCCAGCACTTCACTGAAAGCATAGCGAAGGTCACGCACCCCGGCACCTCCCCGGCTGCGAGCGACGCGATCGACTGGACCCACGAGAACATCGAGCGCTACTTGCGCACCTTTCGCAACCTGCGGGCGTCGCTCAGTCCGCTTTACGAGACGTTCTTCCAGCAGATCCTGTCACAGCGCCAGGGCGGGATGCTCTTCCTCGTCAACATGCGCGCCGACCTCCTGCAGGTGCTGCGCAAACACTCGTCAGAGAGCTCGGAAGCTGCAGCGCTGCGCTCGCTGGACGCCAGCTTGAAGGTGGGAGGTGGAAAAAGTGTGTGTGTCGGTTGTGTGATTTGACACAGAGGAGACTAACACTTGTCTGTTCGCAGCAATTCCTTGCGTCCTGGTTCAGCGTCGGCTTCTTGAATCTCGAACGTGTTACGTACGAGCACTCGTCCGGCCAGCTGCTGGAGAAGATCATCCGATACGAAGCCGTGCATCCGGTCGGGACGATCATCGAGCTCAAGCGACGGCTCGGTGCGCCGCGAGCGTGCACGTCTCTCTGTGTGGGATACGCTGTCTCTGATGTTCATGCGATGTCTTTTTCAACCGCAGGCAAGAGCCGACGCTGCTTCGCGTTCTTCCACCCCAGGTCATCCATCCACTCGATATCTGTCACGCGGGATGAACGTGCTTGAGCACTGACGTTCTCCCCTTGTTGCATTTCTCACTTACTCAGCGTGCCTGACGAGCCGCTCGTATTCGTGCATGTGGCGCTGGTGAAGGAGATCGCGTCGAGCATGCAGTACATCCGCGACGAGACCGAGCGCATGGCCGACGAGCATGATGCGAAGGCGGCAATCTTCTACTCGATCTCGTCGACACAGAAGGGGCTCCAGGGCGTCGACCTCGGCAACTTCCTGATCAAGGAGGTCGCCAAGGCACTCAAGGCCGAGCACAGCCAACTCGAGACGTTCGCCACGCTCAGCCCGATCCCGCAATTTGTGCCGTGGCTCGAGACGCAGCGCAACAACAGTGATCCATCACTTGTGAGTGCAGAGCGTCTCGCTCAACTCCAGTCAGCGCTTGCTGCAACTGTGGGCGAAGAAAAGGATATCGAACAATCGCCAGTGGCGTCTGTGCTGCGCGCCCTTGCGGTCGAGAACTGGTTCGAAGATGCGGCACTTGCGAGCGCGCTCCAGCCGATTCTGCTCAAGCTCGGTGTGCGGTACATCTACCAGGAGAAGAAGCGCGGCAAAGCACTCTGTCCCGTGTCCAACTTCCACATCCGCAACGGTGCGATCTTCGAGCGCATCAACTGGCTCGCAGACCCATCGCCCAAGGTCCGATGCTTCTCCCTCGATTCGCTACTTCTCTCTCTCTCTCTCTTGGTGACTACTGTTGCCACTGACCAGCATATGCGGATATCTTTTCGTTTTTCACAGGGTCTCCACCAGAGCGCCGGCATGATGGTCAACTACAAGTACGACCTCAAGCAGGTCGAGATGAACAACGAAAACTACCTGCTGCAGAATGTCATCCCGATCGGCGAGCAGCCGCAGCAGATCCTCGCGACAAATGCGTGAAGCAAGCGAAACTACCTGTGCAGGCGCTAGTGCAGGCACAAACCTTGTCGTACATCGTAAGCCACTGGCGTCTTTCAAAGCCACTGGCGTCTTTCAGCTTCTCCTCATGGTCATCGTTCACGACGAAGACCATCGCCGCCGCACCCGAGTCCATGCATGTTCGATACGATCGATGACAACGACTGCGATCGTCGCTAATCACTGTTGTTCGTCGTTATGGCCGGTTCAACGATAGTCAGCGGCTATGCACACACCGAGGCGGTTGTGGGTCCCGCAAGGTCCACACGAGCGTGAACGTCGATCGCCTGCGA
>JAASFW010000590.1:0-14945 GCA_023334005.1 Globisporangium orthogonon
ATCACAGCGATCACCATCAAGACGGAGATCCTGCTCTTCGAGGCTACCGAGCCCACGAAGAAGACAACGTAGAGCATGTTGGCTATCTTGGTGTGGACGACGATCATCGTCCGCTTGAGATGTATTTGACGAATGCTGACCCGACCCAGCTCCTAAAACAGTCACTTGTGATCGACAACCCAATGGCGACTGCTCGCGTGTTTCGTCGAAGCAGCGTTCTCGTGGCGAGCGCATGGGAGTACCTTCAAGTCGAGCTGCACGGCAGGTACTCAGTCGAGCGGCTCTACAATCTCAGCGCCTTCGGTGAACGAACGAGCTTTCTGCGCGCGGTGATTGCTCTCATCTTCACCCCGGCGCCGTGCCTTATAGCAGTCATTGGGACGGAGCTGATCCCACTGCAGCCACCAGAGAATGGGCTGAAATCCAGCGCTACGTTCTGGATCCGCGTGTTTCTCACGACGTGGATGATGAATTTCACAGTGCTCGAGCAGTGCCGTTTTCTCATTCCGCAGTTCCCGATGCGCTGGAAAGAGAACGTGTTCGTGTCTCTCTTTTCGTCAAGCGGCGCAACAGCGATCGTCCTCGGTTTGTCATATGCGATTGGCTATCCATTACCGTTCCTGATCGCGCTTGGATCTCCTGGCTGCTGCGTGCTCTTATGTACTGCTGGGACCGTCGTGTGGGGGAAGCACATCCGGGGAAACTCTGCAATCCAAGCCGAGCTCAAAAACTACGTGCTCGTCGCATCGGCGCAGCTCGCGATGACATATGTCTATCCGGCGTACAATTTCGTGTTTGTGAGCCTGCAGGGATCATCGCAAACTGCATTCGCGATGCTGCTTCCTATCATAAAGATCGCTGCGAAGAATGCTCTGAGCTACCTGTTTCACTCCATGGAGGACTTCAAGCCCGAAATGGTGATCTTCAACGTCGAGATCTTTCACGCCCTCTTCGTCTCCTACTGCATGCAGAACGCGTCGTCGATCCAGACGGCGCTCGTACTCATGGCTACCGACTTCGTTCAAGCGTGTTTATCGCTCTACGACGTCGAGCGAGTCCTAACAATCATTCACAAAGTGGTTGGGGAGACGCAGCAGGTAGTCACCGCAAAAAAGAACGAGAGTCGTGTCCACGCCACAACGATCAGGAACGGCAAGAAGAAGCGAGTTGTCGCGCGAGACTGGTGCACGCTCGATATGGTCGTACACATTGTTCGGAGTGACAAGAAGCTGCAGGATGAACATCCCTACTTCCGATTCGAGTCGCAAGTTGTGTGGCCTACCATGCACGAAACTGAAGTACTCGCCAACATGAATCGGCGAGCCTTGCGCGTGTCTAAGAAGTCCGTCGTCCCAACAAACTCCGACACGAGCAAGCTACACCCAGATCGAGAATTCAGCAGTGTGCAGAGTATGCAACATCAAAGTGTCGGGTCGTCGGGACCTTCAGCGCCTTCCGGTCGCCAAATGAGGTCAAACTTCGCCTTCTTGTTCTCAAATACAGACTCCAACAAACCTGACGAGGACGAGCAAGAGTTCATCGACGGCATGACTGAGCCCAACAAGGTGCTCTTCACCCAGAAGATGCTGCAGCTTCTGTACCTAACCGAGTTTCTCCTCCTCATCGAGTTCACGGAGGTGATCATCCCGATCGTCTACTGTAAGCTGGTTATAATTTGCGTTGTTCTTGGCGAGCTGACTGGATGCTGGTGGTGTGCTGACGAGTGCACGCTTTGATGGACTCGTAGGCATCTATGTCGCGACGGTATCGAACCTACCCAACCGCGCCTACTACCCACAGCTGCAGAACGTTGACAACAGCACGCTGGGTTGCGAAGTCAGTAACGTGCTCGTGTACGCGTCGCTCGAAGTGCTCTCGTTCCTGTGTCTCGTCGTCATCGTGAACCGAAAGATTAAGATTTCGCCCATCAAGCAGCTCGCGTTCGTGCTGGTGTCGCAGTGGCAGTTCGTGCAGTCCAAGCTTATCCTCTGGGTTGTGTTCTCAGTACAGACGACGCTGCATCACTTTGGTGTCGACTACAGCTTCCAGTTTGTGTGGCTTCGTGGTAAGAGGTAGAGGGCTCGAAGGAGGAACGGAACGGCAGTGTCGAGACACGACGAGCCTTTTGGTAGATGCAAGTCTACCGTTTCGAGCAGATCGAGTCCGCTGTCTCTAAATGCACTTGCGCTGCAGTTTACCTCTGGCAATCTTGATCGCTGCATCTCATGAGGCTTTTACGTGCGCACCACGCCGACAAGTTTTCATGAGAACTGTCTCCTGTTACTAGATGTCTCTTCACTGGGGCGAACCAGGGGTAGAGCCGGGCCATGATGTCACACCTGACCATCACTCCTGGATGAGGTGGGCGGGCTCCGATTCTCGTGGTGTCCCTCGAGTACTGATCAGTGCGACAAGAACGAAGCCGCAGCAGCTCCGGTGGCTCAGCGCACTCGTCCTAGAAGCTCACATCACAATCCGCTCCCCTCGCGCGACCTTCCGGAGCAATGAACCGCGTGCTCGAGAAAGTCTTCCCCGCGTTCTCGCGTCACGCGACCACTCGCTCGTACTACTCCGCTCCAGAGGTGCCTGCGCTTGCGTATGTGCATGTCGGTGGTGGGGACTCCGCCAAACTAACGCAGAACGCGCCATTGCCATCTGGACGGCTGCAGGGATCAGCGCGAACGAGCGTCGTGTTCCGTGTGCAGTACGCCGGGACACAGCCGATCGCCGATGGCCGCGTGGTGCTATTCTTCGCGCCGGCGGCGACGCCAGAGCCGCGTCTCGAAGCCTTTGAGCTCGAAGACCTGCGCCCGCTGTTCGCAAAAGACGTAGTATGTGCTGGCTGACTGCTGTGTTGGCCTTCAGTTCCGCTCGATACTGACTTGAATGTCTTGGATCTCACGCGTCGTGCACCATCGGGTCTACAGCAAAACATCCAGCCAGGCGACGTGATCGAGTTCGAGAGTCACGAGTTCTCGCGTCCGGACGCGCTTGGGTTCGTGCCAGCTGATCTGTCCAACTTCCAGAGCGAGCTTCTTTTCGTACAAGCGCTCGTCAACTTGAGTACGTGTATCGCAGTCATCCTGCTACTCCTCGCGCTCATTTGACCGCATACTTGTGGTGCCATTTTGCTTAGACTTGTCCGACCCCGATGCCAACACCTGCGCCGGCAACTGGTACAGCAAGGCAACACAAGTGAACCTCACGCCTGCAACTCCTGGTGCTCGAACTGTGGTGGATGTCGTCGCGGATCAGGTGCGTCAGCGCTAGGAGTATTGTCTGAACATAACGAATGCTGACTCAATCGCATTACTTCTTTGATGACGGCAGATCATAGAAGACGAGATGGATCTCGCCGACACCGAGTGGGTCGAGCACATTTCACTCAAGAGTGAGCTGCTGAGCGCGTACCACGGTCAGGACGTGCACATCACAGCGTCTGTGGTGCTTCCGAAGGGATACCAAGATCTGCGTCAGCAGCAGCACCACCACCAAACCCAAGAAGAAGTCTACCCCACAGTCTTCTACATCGAGGGGTTCGGAGGCTGTCGAACCCACGCGATCCGCGCGGAGGCATTCCTTGCGTCCGAGATGGGCGAAGACTGGCGCGCCGGCAAGTGGCCAGTCCCCATGTTTCGAGTCACGCTCGGTTCGCGCTTCAAGTTCGGTCACACGTCGTTCGCTGACTCGGAGGTGAACGGACCGTGGGGGACAGCACTCGTGCAGGAGTTTATCCCATTCTTCGAGCGTACGTACCCGAGTGCCATCAGCTCTGCGCGGGGCCGCTTCCTGCACGGTCATTCGTCCGGCGGCTGGTCGACGCTGTGGCTCCAGCTGCAGTTCCCATCGTTCTTCAGCGGCACGTGGAGCTCGGCGCCAGACCCGGTCGACTTCTCACACTTCCAGGTCGTCAACATCTACGAAAGCGAGAACATGTACTGGGACCCGTACGGCCGCCCGATCCCGACGTACCGCTGCGACGGCAACGTGATATGCAGCGCGCGCGACGAAAACATGCTGGAGTTAGTGTACGCCCGCGGCAACGGTGGCCAGTGGGACGCCTTCGTGAGTGTGCTTGCATTGCTGTGCGTAGAACGTGGCGATTGGTGAGCTGATGGTTTTCGCTGTGCGCCTGCCTTGTTTGTCTCGCACAGAGCGCGGTGTTCAGTCTGCGGGATCCAGTGACAGGGATGCCCGTGCCACTCTTCGACAAGGTGAGCGGCGAGATCGACCGCGAGGTCGCGAAGTACTGGGCGCGCTCGGATATCTGCGAGTGGCTCCGCGCGCGACCGGGGCTGCTCGCTGGCGACGCGCTGCGCGGCAAGATCCACGTGATCTGCGGCAACGAGGACAACTACTACCTCAATAATGCGTGCAAGTCGCTGCAGCAGGTACTTCAAGCGAGCGCGTCGGCGGCGCCAGCGAGCGGCGGCGGCGAGAACGAAGTGGCAGTCCCCAACTATGTGGCGATGGTGCCTGGCGATCACACGTCGATTCGCACACGCGCGCACTACCAGCAGATCTATAGCGAGATCGCGCGCGTGTTCGCGAGCAGCAGCAGCAGCAGCAAGCAGTAGAGGCAGAGCCCAATAGATGATGCTTGCGGCTGCATCGAGCAGGCTGGTTCTGGTCTGTCACTTCAATCGATTGATTGACACGCATATGACGCGATCTGTCGGCCATTTCACAGATCTTAATCGCGTCATCATCCACTGCATTTTCATCCAATCGTAGTCGCTTTTCGACAGACTTTCAGCGAATCAGCGCTTCAGAACCACAATAGACTGGCGTACTTAAGCACGCCGCCACAGTTCATCCCCCCAACCACACACAAACCAGCCAAACCCCAAAACTCGGATCGCTCGCCGCCAGCGAACCTCACGCTCGTAGCGCCAGCCCCCAACCCCCAGCAGCACGTGCGCGATGGCTGCCGTGCAAGTCGACCGCGCGCAGTCGGACGCCATGAATCTCCAGGTCCTCAAGCGCCAGGACGCCGACGTCATGGAGATCGTCGACACCGCGAGCCACGTCGTCATGTACGAGTTCGATCAGGACAACCAGAACTGGGTGCGGCATTCACTCGAGCGAGCGAGCGAGTGGAAGTGGGAGGGGAAGCTGTTCATTCGCTTGGTAAAACATGCGTGCTAACAGTGTGGTCGGCCTCGCAGAAGCGCAAGGAGGTCGAGGGCTGCTTGTTCGTCGTCAAGAGGTGCGAGTGCGTAGGTCCGTGAGGAAGCACGAAGATCGGCCAACTGACGAGCGGGTGGCGATCACAGGTTCTCGGCGCCGCGCTTCCAGGTGTTCGTGAACAACCGCCTGAGCACAACGAACATGACGCTTGCGGTCGACGAGCACCTGCAAGTGAGCAGCGTGGACTCGTTCCTGATCATGCGGTGTCCGGACGCGGTGCGTTCCTTTCGTTTATAGTGTTGAAGTGTGTCCGAGGTGCCGAGTGCTGACGAAACGGATGGTTAACTAGGCGCACTCGAGCGGCCACGCGATCTATGGCGTGTGGTTCTTCCCGGAGGAGGACCGTGAGAAGATCCTGCACTTGCTGACGCGGTGCGTGAGTTCGTAGTATATGGGAGAGGGAAGAGCTCGCGCTGCTGCTGGCGCTGACTGACCGACTGACGAATGCATGGGCAACAGGGTGGTGCAGTCGCTGAAGGAGCCGCAGGCGCTGACTGGTTCGGCGGCGAACGGCAAAGACGCGCCGCCGAAGGCGCAGCAGCAGACGCAGCAGCAGACGCAGCAGCAGGCGCAGCAGCAGGCGCAGCAGCAGCCGACGCAACAGACGCAGCAGCAGACCCAGCAGCAGCCAACGCAACAGACTTCGCAGCCGACGCAGCAGCCGCGCGCGCGCTCCCGATCGCGGAACAAGCGCGACGACTCGAACGGGCGGCGCCAGGCTGCCGGCGCGAGCGCGACTGCGGCTACTGCTACTACGACGACGCAGCCAACCACGATCCTGCAGCGCTCGCCGAAGAACGGCAGCAAGGCGGGTTTGCCCCCGACGGGTGCAGCCCCGCCTCAGCAGCAGGTCCAGGTAGTGAAGCAGCAGCAGGAGCAGCAGGCGGCCAGCGGCATGCTCCCGATCTCTAGAGAAGACGGGATCGCGGCGGGCGTCGCGATCCTCGGCATGATCTCACAGACCGGCGCGTCAACGCAGCAGCAGCAGCCGCAGCAGCAGCAGACATCCTCGAGCCCTCGCGGCGGACGAGGCCGGAACCAGCGCAAGAAGCAGCAGCAGCAGCAGCAGCAGCAGCAGAGCGAACCGGCGCTGCTGCTTCCTTCAACGGTCGCGCCGTCGCCGACGGCCACCGCCGCCACGCCCGTGAACAAGGAGCAGCTTAAGCAGGCGCTCATCTCGCTGTTAGACGACTCGCAGTTTTTCGACCAGATCTACCACGCGTATGTTGGCCGCGTCCACCCGCGGTCGTAGTAGTGCGTTGATCCGAGCGAGCGGGTGAGTGGGTGTCGCTTCTCTGCCATCTGCTCTCCACACCACACCATACCACCACCTCTTCTATCGCGGCGACGGCCGCAGACTCGTGATAGAGACGACGACCCTAGCTGCAGCCCGCCCGCGCGCGTGGCGACGACGGCACCAGTTAGTCTCCCGTCAGTCCAGCTTTTCGTCTGATGAAGTTGCAATCCAACGCTCTCTCTCTCTCCGAAGTCTCTCGGATCCTTTCGGTATGCTTGACTCCTCTTGCCATCCATCAGTCGGTTGGTTGACAGGCATCATTGCAGCGATTCGGGAGGAATCTAACGACCACGGCCATGAGCAGCGCCAACCCATTCAAGAGGTTCGCGTTCGGTGCCGCAGCGCCGACTCCTGACACAAAGCGCGCGAAGCGAGGCGGCGGCCCGCCCGATGGTTTGCCACCAGCCTCCGACGACGCTGCAGTCAAACTGGAGGGCGACGCGAGCGGCAACGCCGCAGATGCAACAGCAGCAAAGCTGCTTGCTGGCGTCAGCGACGATGCGGATCCGACCACTGAAGGCGACCTGCCGCCGCCTCGAGCTCTGTGCACGAATCCGCAGCCAGCTGAAACGGAAGACCCCGACACGCGCGTGGCTCTCTTGACGCGGATGCTGAGCGCACGGGCGAAGATGACGGCGCCCATTGACCTTTTCGGCACGCAGGCGTGTGTGGCTCCGAATGCAGTCGCGCCAGCCACCAAGCGCTTCCACATCCTCGTCGCCGCGCTCTTGAGCTCGCAGACAAAGGATCAGATCACGCACGCGGCGATGCAGCGCCTGCACCGCGAGCTACCATCGCCTCGCTCTCCCGATGACGACAGCGCTCATGACGATGCCGACGAGGGTTTGACGATCGCGAAGATGCGCGCTGCAGACGAAGGCGCGCTCGACGCGCTGCTGCTTCCGGTGGGCTTCCATCGTAGGAAGGCACAGCAGCTCAAGCAGGTCGCCGAGACGCTGCACCGTCAGCACGGCGACGACATCCCGCAGTCATACGCCGAGCTGGTCGCGCTGCCGGGCATTGGCCCGAAGATCGCGCGCGTCATCCTGCTGCTAGCGTGGGACCGCGTCGACGGCTTGGTCGTTGACACGCACGTGCACCGCCTCGCGAACCGCCTCGGGTGGACGTCGCCGAGCGGGGGCGCGTCACAGAAGTTGGCGGTCGGGACCACGAAGTCCCCGGAAGACACGCGAAAGGCGCTAGAGGAGTGGGTGCCGCGCGAGTTCTGGCGCGAGTTCTCGCGCTCCGTCGTGGGCTTCGGGCAGCGTGTATGCGTCGCGGTGAACCCGGCGTGCGCTGCGTGCCCGCTTGCCGACCTGTGTCCGAGCGCGTTCCGCGTCTCCAGCAGCAGCGCGCGCGCAGAGAATAGGCAGAAAGACGTGCATAGATTAGGTTACTCGTAGGGGTGGTGCTCCTGGCGCTGCGGTGGCGGCGGCTGCTGGTGATGATGGCTGTAGCGGTGGCTCGCAGCTTCTTTCTCTCTCTAGAGTACACTTCGTCATGCTGGTCGCGCACATGACGAGAAGGTGGAAGGGGACGTGACTCATGCAGCGTGCGCCGCGACACCAAGCACCAGCAGCAGCATGGCGGCGACCGTGAGCAGCGCTAGCCAGCCAAGCGCCCGCTCCGTCATGTCTTCCACGCTCTCGGTCTTCCGGCGCGCGCGGATGGTCATCGCCCGCCGCTCCTTCGTCGTCGCTGAAGGCGTCGACGGCGCGAACGGCGCGACGAACGCCGCCGCCGCGAGCGCCACAAGCGCTCGGAGCGCGTGCAGCGAGCGCAGGAGCTTGGGCTCGACGCGCGCGAGGAAGCCCCGGTCGTCGCGGCGGCTGTGCCGCGGGATCTTGAGCAGCAGCCCTGCGGCTTCGTCCTCGGCCACGTCGTCGTCGTCAGCAGCCTCGTCGCTGGAGCTCTCGTCTCCGCCGATGAGCGGCAGCTTGAGACACTCGACGTCCTCGTCGCCGCGCACGCTGGCGTAGCGCGGGTACAAGCGGCGCCACGCGGCCGCCGTGCTCGTGGGCGCCATGGCTCCTGGTGGCGTGCTGCTTCAAGGAGAAGAACCCGAGCGCGAGAAGCCGATAGTGGATATCAGGCGGCAGGGAATTGAAGCGAAGAAGGTCGCGTTGGTACTTGGAGTTTGTATCGAAGAGTCCATTCCGCCAGCTCGCGTCACCCCCATGGAGGCGCTGCAGCAGCAGCTCGCGCAGCTCACGCCCGCGCAGGTGGCCGAGCTGCTCGGCGCCAGCGGCCACGCGCAGCTGCTCGCCCCGCAGCAGACAGGACCGCAGGAGCAGGTCGCGCGCGCGCGCCAGCGCGGGAACGAGAGCTTCCGGCGCGGCGACTGCGCGCAGGCGGCCGCCGAATACTCGGCGTGCGTCACTCGTTTCGCGCCTGGCGCTCGGTGGAGGAGAAGAGAGGAGAGGTGACTGACGCGACTGGTGGCGGCGGCAGCGCGCTGGCACTGGACCCTCGCGACGCGCTCTGCTTGTCGAACCGCGCCGCCGCGAGACTCAAGGCGAGTGCTCGTGCTACTGCGCTGGGAGCCGAGTGGACGCGGACCGGAGAGCTCCGCGCGCTGACGCCAGCGCGTCGTGTGCATGTGTGCAGCTTGGCGACTGGCGCGGCGCTATCGACGACTGCACGGCGGCGATCGACGTGTCGCCTTCTATTAAGGTGCTCTGCTGGGCGAAGCAGGAGTAGTTGTAGGCGACACCACCTCTGACGCTGCTGGCTATCGTGCGTGTGCGAGCGGCGCAGCCGTTCATGCGGCGAGCGACAGCGCGCATGGAGGTGCTGGAGTTTGATGCGGCAGTGCGGGACTTGGTAGCCGCGCTGGCGTTCGAGCCGGAGAACAAAGAGTGCGTGGCCAAGCTCTCGGCCATTGCGAGGCGCTGCACGCTAGCCGCCGCCGTTGACCAGCAGCCAGTCGACAGACGCGCGAGCCTCGCTGCCGCTCTCGCTCTTGCGACGCGGGGTGGGTGGAAGGCGCTTGCCGTGAAAGGCAACCCGGCGCCGCCTGCGCTGAACGGCCACACGCTCTTCCGAGGGGGAGGCGGGAAGGTCTTCCTGTTCGGCGGGCGATCAGTGCGAGACCAGAAGACGCAGGTGTTCGTTCTCGACCAGCGCGACTACAGCTGGGACGTAGCTGCCACGTCCGGTTCCTCGCCATCGTCTCGCGCCTGGCACTCGATCGCCTGCGTTGATGAAACCTCGTCGACTCTGTGCATGTATGGCGGCGTGTCGTCGCAAGGAGAAGATCCGCGCGTCCACCTCCTCGCTGCCTTAAGTACTAACAATGTCAGCTGGAGCGAGCCCGCATCAGTGGGAGGAAAGCCCCCGAGTCCTCGCTCGGGCCACTCAGCGGTGAGTGTTGCAGCGCACTCGGCGACGGAGACGTTCGTGTTCGGCGGCAGAACCAAGCGCGGCGTCAGCGATGCGATGTTCGTCCTGCGCTCAAGCAAATCTGAGCGAGGTATCGAGTGTTGCTGGGAAGAAGTGGCCCGAACGCAGCCATGGCCGTCTGCTCGTGACGGCCACACAATGGTGGCGCTCTCACTCGCCGACGACAGAGAGGAAGAAAAAGGAGGAACAGGACGCAAGCTCGTGCTCTTCGGTGGAAACGGACAGCAAAACGACGACAAGATGAACGACACGTGGATCTTCGACGTGAACGCGCGGCAGTGGGAGAAAGTGCAGTGTGTTGGCGACGGTATGCCGCCGCCACGGTCCTACCACTCGGCGCACGTGATCGGGCCGTGCATGTTTGTGATCGGCGGGCGAATGCGTGACGCTGAAGACTCGGGAGTGTACATGTTCGACGCAGGCAAGTGCGTTGCTGTTGGGGAGGGGTGTTTGGGTGGTCATATGGGAATATGGGAGCTGACCTACGATTCGTATCGGAACGCTGTCGTTCTCAGTGTCTCGCGAATGGTTCGACGTCCCGATTCCCGAGAAATCGCGTCTTGCAGCTCGCGCGTGGCACTCCAGCATTTTGATGGAAGATCACCAGGTCTTTCTGCTCGGAGGCGGCACGTTCACAGGACCTCGCAAGGACGCAGCGTTGCTGGACTTGTCCAAGTTTGCTGCGCTCTTAGCTGGGTGAAGAGGAGAACAAGTAGAAGTGATGGGCAGAGAGGCTGCCAGTGTTTTGGGCGCGTGCTGCCTTATAAACTACACCTGCTAGCTACTACAACCCTGCTGGCTGCTTGCACACTCTCGATCGAGCAACCATTCATTCGATCATGTCGCTGCGGACACGGGCGCCGCGTCCGTGGCGTGGAAGAGACCTCGCTCGTGCTCGATCTTCCTAGTGAGCTCGTGGGCGAGCTCGTTGGAGCCACCAAAGTCGTCTTCGAGCCCCGAGTCGTTCTTCTGGTCGAGCGTCGGGTGGAAGAAGAGCGCCGACGAGTGCTCCGGCTTCGGCTCGAGGTTGTCCAGGAACACTTGCGACGAGCTCGGCGACGCGCATATGCCCGGCTCGCTCGCTCCCGGGATCGGATCCCCTAAGATCGAGTGTTTGTAGTTGGCTGGTCGGATGACAAACAGCACACGCGGGTGGCATACATCCAACAAATCAGCTCGCCATCCACCCCACGCAAAAGACACCTCGACATTCTTCTTCCCACCCCACCTTTGCGGTTCTTCCACTTAGTCATCACAGCTTCGAAGCTCGAGCAGCCGTCGAGGAAGTTGGGCAGCTCGCCGCGCAGCCGGTTGTCGCGGAAGTCCGACTCCTTGAGGTACTTGAGCCGCGAGATGCTGCCCGGCACGCGCCCTTCGAGCCTGTTGTCGAAGAGGTAGAGGTACTCGAGGTCTTCGAGACAGCTGAGGCTCTCCGGGATGGCGCCCGAGAGAAGGTTGCTCGATAGGTTGAGGAACTCGAGCGCCTTGCAATCCCCGAGCGAGTCGGGGATCGGCCCGCAGAACTCGTTGTTGCGCAGCGAGAGGAACACGAGCGAGCTCAAGCGGCCGATGGTGCGCGGGATCGGCCCCGCCATGCAGTTCCCGCGCAGATTGAGCTTGTGCAGCCGCTTGAGCTCGCAAAGCGACTCGGGGATCTCGCCCGAGATGTTGTTGTGCTGGAGCTGCAGCGTGCGCAGCTGCTGGAGACGCTCGATCTCCGCGGGGATGCTTCCTGCGCGCGGCCGGTTTGTGTGTCAGTCGCTGCATCACAGATATCTACGCTTGTGCGAAGAAGAGAGAACCCCCGCACCTGTGAGCGAGTTCTGGTACAAGTGCAGCTCTTGCAGGCGCTGGCAGTTGCACAGCGCGCTCGGGATCGGCCCTGCCCCACGAGACCGTCCGTCCATCTGTTATCGTGACCGTCACACCATCAGCACCCGCAGCAGCAGCAGCACGTACCTGTGAGATCGTTGCAGCTCAGGTCCAGCCGCCACAGCTCCGAGAGCCGCCCGAGGACCTCCGGGATCTCGCCTGCTCCTCGCCGCACACAAGCAAGCAAGCAAGCACCTGTCACGCCATGGTCTCTCCAGTGCGTCCTACTGCCTGTGAGCCGCACCGCGCAGCTTGTTCTTGGAGAGGTCGAGCGTGCGCAGGTGCGGCAGGTGCTCGAACGCCGCGCTCGGCAGCGCGCCGCTGAGCTCGTTCGCCGGCAGCTCGAGCGCCACGACGTGGCCGAGCATGACCTCGACGCCGAACCAGGTCTCCGGGTCGGCCGTGGGCTGCTTCCAGCCGGCGCGCCGGCGCCAGCGCTCGCCGCCGAGCGCGTCGTAGAGCTCCAGCAGCGCGCGCAGCTCGTCGCCCGGGATCGAGCTCTGTCCGTGGCCCATGATGGGCGAGCGTCTCTGCCGCGAAGTGAGAGTGAAGGAGGAAGTGGTCATATTAAAATAGGGGCGAGGATGCAGAGAAACACGTTCTCGGGACTAGGAGGATGACGAGGAGGAAGAAGCGCCGCGACGGGCGGGCGGACGGACGAACAGGGGGACGGAGACGAGCCGCTAGAACGTGAAGCTCTCTTCGTAGAACGAGGTGACGCGCGTGGTGCGGGTCGGGACTTCCGTCGTGTACTCGATGCCGTTGGGCGTGATGATCGTCGTCGTGGGCCGGAACTCGTGGTAATAGTGCGACGGCCGTGACGAGCCTGTCGACGACGACGACGACGACGGTTGCGGCGGCGGCGACGGGGTTCTACTGGTGGTGCTACTAGGGGTCGAGTACTGCTGCTGCTGGTGCTGGTGGTAATGGTGGGGAGCTCCGCCCGGTGCTGGCGACGGCGGCGCCGCGGACGTCGGCATCCCCACGATCGGCTTCTTCTTGCGGCGGTTGAGGCTGTACGCGATGATGCTGTTTGGGTTGCCCTGCGGCGGTTGTGCCTGCGAGTTCTCGTTGCCGGAGAGCGCGTCGCGCCGCCCTCGTCGCGGGAGCTCTGCCTCTATTCTCGCATCGCCCGAGCCCTGCAGCTGCTCCCCGTGCTGACTGCGCTGCGTGAACCTGTTCTGCCAGCCGTGGGCGCCGGACGGCAGCGACGACGACGACGACGACGACGACGAGCGCCGCAACGACGACACGAGAGCGTCGACGTCGAAGGCGAACGCGGGCTGGAACTGCGGCGCCTCGGTCGCGCCGGCGGCGTTGCGGCCGGTGCTGGCGCGGCTGCTGCCTCGGTGGAACGAGGCGTTGATGTCGCGCGCGTTGGCGCCGCGGCGCAGGCCGCCGCCGCCGCTGCTCGCGAAGCTGCTGGTGCTGGTGACCGGCGACTTGGTGGACGACGACGGGCCCCACGTGGCCGCGAACGCCGGCTGCTCGACGGGCGCCAGCAGCGGCACCTCGTAGAAGTTGGCGCTGTGCGTGCCGCGCACCACGGCGGTCGCGCGGTCCATCGCTGCTGCTGTTGCTGCTTCGACTCGGGTGTGTGTTAAGCGGCTGGCTGCTGGGCTGCCGGGCGGACTGACTTGTCTGACTGTCCGGTTGTTGCGGAGTGCGAGCGATTCGGCGATGCGCTCGTGCAGGAGCGCGCGGTTTGCCTCCTCCTCGTCGGTCGGTCGCCCAGTTGTTGTCGTCAGCGACTGGCACTTTGTATGGGGCACACTGTACCGCTTCGAGTACTATTTACTATTCGGTTTCGTGAAACTGGGTGGTGTGAGCTCAGTTTAGGAGGGAGCGAGGGGGAGGGAAGGAGGGAAGAAGCGAATGAGCGAATGAGTGGAGCAGCGCAGAGCGACTTCGCTGACGGCGCGTCGCATCATGTGCGCGCAGCTCGAGGGCTCTGCCTTCGCTCGCCTTCCCTCGACCAGCACGCCATGCAGTTGATTCCTTCGCTCGAGTGAGCTGGCAAGTGTGTCGCTCCGGCTGTTTCCCCCTCTTCTCTCTGATCGAAAAGAGAGCAGGACTGTGCACGCTTTCTCTCGCTTCCTTTATGTGAGGTGGAGCAACGTTGCTTGCTGAGTTGAGGCGGGTCCTGACTTCAAACGTTGCATTGCACCTGTGCACCCGCAAGCGAGACGACGAAGGCTCCGCTCCGATTTGAGCGAAAAGCACGATAGGGAGCCCGACCGGTGTCGACAACACTTGTGGCTGAGCGAAAGTTGCGAGGTTTTGGTGGAAGATAAGAAGACGCCCATGCCACACGCATACACACATTGCGAGAGAAAGAGAGGAACTTGTTCACTCACGCCATGTTCATCAAGAGCAGAGCGTGGAGAGAGATGGCGTTACCGCTTCAAGTGATGACATCATTGCTCACCGGCCACGTCACGAGCGACGCGACCATGAAGGGTGCCGCGATCTCGAGGCCGTCGCGACCGCACTTGTTCGCTTGGGTCTGCACGCGTCCAATGAATTGAGTTCGCTAGCCAGCTGCAGTGGCACTCAGTCGAGTCAGTCAGCTGCTGGCTTTGTGCAGCCCCTCGAGCTCGTACATGAAGCTCTCAGTGGTGATCTCGAAGTGCACGAGATGGCCTCAGTTCTTCACGACCACCTCTGTGAGCGTCAGTGAGAGGATCACGACGCGCGGTCGCCTATTTGATTGTCTGCGGGGAGTCACGTGAAGGACTCTCCTCGGGAATGACCGGAGGAGACTCGTCACAGGTCATTCCTCATCCTGCCGCGGATCACCAAGATCCAACTCCAGCACATTCAGCTCCGACCGCAGCTCTCTGCCGTTGCTTGGCACTGTAGATCGGTGCTTAACGGAGCTCTTGCGTCTGATCGACGACGAGAGAACCATGTGAGGGGTTCTCTTTTGGTCTTGATCGACGGAGCTCCTCTCGTTGAAAATCGAGAAGCAATGCTAAGTTCGCATTCTCCTCGACAGAACACGGCGATAAAGCAATCTGAACTTGCCTCAAGCTTCGACGTTTACTGGTCGCTCACGCCAGACACCATGGAGAACGAGCTTGCACCGTAGGAATACTTGCCCGACTCGTGCGCTGTGAGCCGGGTTGCGTCGAAGAAGAGAGGACTGCTAAATGAAAAAGCTGAGATCAGCGGGTGTGGCCGC
>JAASFW010000591.1:0-14916 GCA_023334005.1 Globisporangium orthogonon
ACAAGCTGCAGGGCTACGGCTACGACCACCTCATCCTGAAGCTCGAGTGGGCCAAGCCGTCGAACAAGCCGAAGGAGGCGCCGGACGCCGGCAGCATGGGCACGACCTTCCGCTCGGGCTACGGCAAGGCGCTCCCGCAGAACATTGCGCCGCCTGCGCGCAAGTAGCAAGTAAGAGGTAGGCTGCAAGCGGCTGAGAGGAGTGAAAAGCCGGGAGGTCGTTCGCTGCTGAGCGTGCGGCGTTCGTATCCATCTATCCATGCGTGCACTTGGTACATTATTTGCGTGGCAAACGCGCAGGTTCTCCATGGCTGTGCGGTTGTTTGATACTGTAGTGGGGCAGTGGGTTGGGAGAGCTTCGATGGGATGTGACCGACCAGGAAGAAATGCATGCACTTGTTGCATTCGTAGGTGTTTAGGAGACAATGAGAGGACTGGGGCAGGTGTGAAGCTCAACTTGGTCTACTCACTTTGTGCTCACCTCGTCTTCGGCTCCCTCCAGCTTACACAGAGAGCTGTGCACTAGTTCCTCCGCTGGCGCTTGGGCGGCTGCTTCGTCACTTGGCCCACAGACGGGTGATAGAAGCGGATCTCGTTCGCCATCCGCTCCCGGATCTCGTGCACGTTCATCTTCTTCTCGTCAAAGTCGAGCTGGATCGTGCCAGGCGCTACAATCTCCTCCTCGAGTGAGCGGATGCTCGCGAGGTACTTGTGCGACAGCGCCTCATCTAGCGTCGCGCGCTTGAGTGGGTTCATATGCAGCATCCACGTGAGCAGGTCGATCGCCTCGGGCTCCGCGCCCGGATACATCTCCTGCAGATTCTGGCGCGGCCGAGGCGGCAGGCTGCGCAGGTACGTCTGCACATCCGGGTCCGCAATCTGCGCAATGTCGTCCTCCTCCATCGTGCCGAGCACGTCGAGGATCGTGTTGAGCTGGTCACGGCTGTCCTGCGGGAGCGCCACCTGGCCCGCGCCGGGGCTCAGCGGGAAACACGAGACACCCGGGAAGAGCGGCTCGCGTTGGTAGTGCGACGGCACGCTGCTCTTCTGCATGCTCAGCAGTTCAGCAAATATGCAGCCGACCTGATGAGGAGAAACCACAACAACTGATTAAGTCCCCCGAGTGCAAAGCATCGCCCAGTTCTTGTATGCATTTCACGCACCGACCACACGTCAATCGCCGCTGAGTAGTCATGGTCTCGGAAGATAATCTCCGGCGCGCGGTACCAGCGCGTGACCACGTGCTCTGTCAGCTGCCGCTGGATGCGCTTCCCTGGTGTGCGCGGGTGGATGCCGGTGCCCTCGAGCGTGCGGTCGTCCGGGGTCGAGGTCGAGCCATCGGCATTCGCGGCGCGCTTGCGCTTGCGGCCCGACGAGAACTTGGACGAGAGACCGCGCGCGAGCCCAAAGTCGCAGATCTTAATCGCCACGGGCGATAGGTTCAGCAGCACGTTCGCGGGCTTCAAGTCGCGGTGCACGATCTCGGCTGAGTGCATGTACTTGAGCGCCTTGAGCAGGTCAAGCAGCAGCCAGCGCAAGTGCTCAGCCGTGAGAAACTGCGGTGAGTGCAGCAGCTTCTCGAGGTCCGACGGCAGGTACTCGAAGACGACGAACAGGTCCTGGAAAGTGTTAATGTCCCGAGGCGCGATGATTTCGCGAATCTGCACGATGTTCGGGTGGCGAAGCTGCCGCACGATGCAGAGCTCGCGCAGGATCCGCTTCGCGTCGATCGGGTCCGAGAACACGTTCTGGATCTTCTTGATCGCGACGATCTCGCCCGTCGGCAGGTGCTTGCAGCGCACCACCTGGCCGTAGCTGCCCTGTCCCAGCACGCACTCGATCGAGTAGTTGGGCGCGATATCGCTCCACCCAGGAATCTTCGACGCGTTCGACTGCGCGGCCGCCGCCGCCCCTACTGCTGCGGCGGCTGAAGCAGTAGAAGCTACCGCCGCTGCTGACGATGACGCTGCTGCAGTCGAAACCGCAGCTGGGAGCGGTTGCATCGCCATTGGCGCTGTCACTGGGAGCTCAGCCGGCGGGAGCTGGGGATCGACAACTGAAAAACAAGATATCAGAGTTAGCCAGAGCATTTTCGCCAGTCGCGTTTGTCCGTCCGCGCGTCCTCCTGAAACCGTTTGTCATCATCATCAACCTCCACGTACGCGGCGTGTGGTCTGAGATCGCGGGTGTTCCTGCGAGCGACTTGGAGTTGTACGAGTGCGTGGCCGCCGTGGCGAGCGACACGTCGTGGCCGATGACGAGCATACCCTGGCCCGCCGGGTTGGAAAGCAGCGGCGTGCACGTCGTGAGCAGCGTGAGCTTGGAGCGATCGCGCTTGGTGAACTCGAGCATCGCGCCTGCGAACGGGACGCCTTGCGTGCAGCGCGCGAGCGCGTCCGCGAGAACGTTGACGGTGTGCGGCGGCACGAGGAAGGGGACGTCAGTGAGCAGGTTGCGGCCCGCCATTTCCTCGCGCGCGAAGCCCGAGACCTGCACGGCGTGGTCGTTCCAGAGGATGATGCGCATGAGTTCGTCCACGACGAACACCACGGCCGCCGACGTGTAGAGCGACTTGCCGAGGCTCGCGAGGCTCTCGGTCGTGGCGCAGTACGTCTCCACAGCGCTCACGAGGGCCTGTAGCTGCGGCACCGTTGCGTGCTCCAGGCTCTCGCCCACCGTCTGCAGCATGATTTTGCGGATCACGCTCGGGCGCTTCGCCTGCTGCGCGGCAGCCACGAGCGCCGCGCCGCTCGCCGGGGGGTTCGGATTCGGGTTGCCATTCGCACTGCGGCCACTGTCCGCGTCCCCCGTGCGGGTCGCCGCCTTGTCGAAGTGCACGTGGTGCTTCCCGCCGTTAATCATCGAGCGGAGGGTAGCGCGGCGGCGAAGGGCAAGCGAGCGAGCTGGAGCCTGGAGCTTAGGAGGGGGTGATTGCGAGATTGCCTCCTCTCCCTCTTCTTTTCTCAAAGAGCTTTTCCAACTGTCCTGGCTTTTGGCAATGATAAAAGTGAGAAAAGCGAGGGACCTCTGCCTGGCTCGAAAGACGAGAGAGGAGAGTGAAGAAAGCCAGGATATTATCACAGCCTGCGACTTCATACATTCGAAAACCAGAAATACGGACACTAGCCGTGTCGACGCGATTCAGATGGCTACCGTCTTCCACGCCTTTCCTCCAAAATCGTGCTATGGTTGTCCCTTGCAAACTTGAATCTTCTCGAGCAACGCGGAAACGGTGGAAGCACGTTTTGCTAGTCCCGAGCTCGACGACGAGAAGCAGGGTTGGTCGTTGATATTACGCACATCGAATGCTGTTGATCGCGATTTGTGGGTGATCGCAAACGCCATCTCGTTTGGCTAGTCACCAAACGGAACACACACATTTCTGTCCAACGCGAGGACGATGCATCTCACCATCGCTGCGAGTGTATTCATTGCGGACCAATGGTGACGGTATTGCCACTTGTGGAAAACATGCTGCGCAGACAACTGGATGAGTTGCCACACGTGCTGCCTCACAAACATCAGTTGTGGTGTAGCGAGATAGTTATCGACCATTGGTATGGTATACATCCTGTCTGAGTAGAAGATCTCACTCGGCGGCTCACCTCTGTTCAGAATGGATGCATCCTACATCGGGAGCTGGTGAAGACCCCACTTCATCACACAATCCACGCTGGTACGTGCTGATCGAAAGCACTTTGAAAGACGGGTACATGCAACCCACATCGGCGTATTCAGGGTAGGTCCGGTTGCTGACCTCGTTCCGGTCTCAAGTATAACAGGAGCGGGCCGCGTGATGGTACGCCTGCCGACTGGTGTGCATCACCAACACTAGCGAGCATTGGCCTACGTCTTGCAGATTTGCTGCGTTTGCGAGTGCGCTTGCGCTGGCGTCACACAGCTTGCCTCTCGCGTGACACGCGTATCATATTTTCTTGACTTGTTATCGCGTGTGCTAAGGTATGACTGGTAATATACGCATGACTTTTGACTCTGGCAAGAGCAAAGTAGGGGCGGAGCATGCTGAAAGAGGATCCTTTTGGAAAACAGTGCAAATGCTTCATCCTTTCGAGGTTTTGCCGAGTAGACTTGCTGTGCTAAACGTGTCGCCCCCTCTTCAAGATTTACGTTGATTACTTTGTCACGCGCGTTTGCAGGCCGCTTCTAATAAGAGGCTATAGAGCAAGACAGAAGGTGCCATTGATCATTGCGCTAACTTAAAGTATGCGCGCTCAGCTCTCGTAGTGTCAAATTGGTACTCCGCCCATTTCAACAGGTGCTTTAGCCCTTAAGAAAGACTTGTTGAGACGGTCAAGGACCACCATTTTGGTCAACAACCACTGAGTTGACCAACGACCACCGGCTAGTTTAGCAGAAGCTTCATTTGCCATTGCAACTTGTCTTCGCAAGTCATTGAGACCAACATCAGGATGGACCGTACAGCTTTGCCGTTGATTGCCGTGCATATAATGACCAAGACCCAATCTTTGTGCTCGCTAACATCAAGAGGGAGCGCGACAAACACAGTAACGCATGCGTTTTTGTTGCTCACAATGCGATGCAAGTGAACATGCGCAGCGTGCTGGTTGGGACGTGTGCTGCCTAATGCTGCTTCCTCTGCTTACAGCGCTCCTTTGATAGTCACATGCAAGGATTTTTCTTGACTGGTTTACGACGATCGACTTGGAGACGTCGTCATTGTCGTACATCACCAAAAGGTGAACGTCGAGAAGTAGAGTGGAAGCTCTGGGTAGCTCTTAATCTTTTGTGGTATGCGGTGAAACGCGAGGTGGGAGAACTTTATGTAGAATGGTCGTTGGACATGAGATTGGTGAGCAGAAAATGAAAATGCTTGATTCGGTGTCTTTTCAGAAACATGTTGTTCTGGTAGTGTTTGGGACTTTGACCGACTTAGGTACTGAAAGATAGTTGTCGGGTAGCCGTAACATCAAACCAGAGAATAGCATGACAATGTGGGGATATCGCGGAGGGTGTACGCGCAAGGACGGCGGCTGTATGGATCCCGCCACAAGCCCAGGTCTCTTTCGTCAACTATCCTGGCTGTGATCATTATTATAGTGAGAAAAAGAGGGTGCACTGTTGGCATGAAAAAGCTTAAACGCAATAATCAAGAAAGCCAGGTTTTCGATTGTTATGTGATGTAAGCCTCTTGTTATGACGAAACACAAGACTCGTTATTGACGATCTCTCCGCCATCTCGAGACTCTCGGATCTATCAAATTCGCCTGATTTCCTCGACCTCGCCGGCTTGTCGATCTCATGACCGTCCGTTGTCGTCCAACCTCGCACATCACAAACGTTCAACTGAATCACAACATGTTTCAAACTTTGGTAGAGAGATCTAGCGGGTGAGATCGGAAAGTCATCTCGATAGACTCAGCATCGCTCAAAGATCTTGTAGAGCTTGGTCAGACATGCCACAGGCGTGATGATCGACGCGTCGTTCAGCTCGTGCGGCGGTGAGAAGCCCGCGCGCTTCGTCGCTGGGAACAGCACGTGCTCCAGCACGAGCGCCGCCTTGTCCGCTGACGAAGGATATCGCAGCTCCGCGTACCACTGGGCCAGCACCTGCGCCACATTCTGGAAACAGCCTTCTTCTTCCTCCCAGTTCACCTCCGTGGCGAGCTGGAACACAAACTCTGGCAGCGAGTGGATCGATGGCTCATGGTCGGGCAACAGCCGCGGAAGCGACCGGAGCATTCCCTTCAGTACAAAATCAGTCAGCCTTTTCACTAAATGCGATACAGAACCTCAAATGTCACTGCTTTACGCACCTCCGAGTCGATGTCGAGCGAGAAGTACTCGCCCAGCATCGGACCGTTTGCAGTCAGCAGCGTTTTGATCTCCTCCGCCAGCTGCTCCTTCGGTCCGTCCTCCTCGTCGTAGCCCGTGCGGGGGTTCGCCAGTGCCTCGAGCACAAGATCGTAGATTGACAGTGGTGTCTCGAGCCGAATCGGGCGCAGCGAGCCAAACTTGCGCAGCGCTTTCTCGTAAAAGAGATGGTACGTCACCTCCCGGTGCTTCACAATATACAGCTTCGTGCGGAACTGCAGCAACGAGTACTGGCGGTTCACGACCCCCACAAAGCTATGCTCGCGGAACATCTGCATAGCCACACACCGTCGGCAAGAGTTGCACATTTCAGCTTTGTACGCTCCCCATCCTTCGTTGACAAACACACGAGTCAACTCGGAGCAAACGAACCCGGTCGAGCGACTTGCTTTTCTTGTGCTCGATCTGGCCCAGTAAGTTCTGCACGCTTGTTAGCATCAGCGGGCTCTGTGTCAACTCCATGCTTTCTCGTCGACAATCGTTCTCGTCAAACTCAGGGTGTGCTGCTCACGAATCATACAGACACCAAGTGTCAATCAACGTCGTCACAGCACACGATACACACTCGATACCAGTCGAGCAGCGAAGGAATCAAACCTTGCGACGTGTCCTCGCTCGTCCGCTTGCGCTTTTTCGAGTCTGTTTGCGATTTGGCTCCTGTTGAGTCGTTCTCGTCATCCGACAGCGACGAGATCTCGGCATTCGGTTCCTCTTGCGAGCTCTGGTGTCGTGGCGTCTCACGCTCCGGAGACTGCGACTGAGATAACTGCGTCCGCTGTGATTCGAGGTAAAAGTACTTGTCGATGGTGTTCGAGCGGTGATCGGTTCGCACCAATCGCTGCGGCGCCTGCATCCACAACGAGTTACCATTGTGTCAGAATCCGGCAATGGTAGTTCAAGCAACAATCGCGATCGACTCGCGAGCTGCACGTACATGCAGCGGGTTGTATTTTTTGGACGCCGGAACCGATTTCTGGCTCAACGGGATCTCGATCACCTGGGACGCAGAGACTTGACTTTCCTTCATGCTGTCGTCCTCGTCGTCACTGATATCATCCATCTCATCTCGTCTCTCTGACTTCTTGGCCACTCCACTGTCGGCGTCGTCTTTGGCGTCCGTGGCATCGTCGATCGTCCTGCGTTGGCTGGCAGCCGATCCCAAGAGTGAGCGACTGTCCGTAGTAGCAGAGGGAGTGCTGGAAATGCTCGAGATCCCCATCATCGAAGTGATCGGCTGCACGGAGAACGTCCGACTCTCGTTGCTGCCCTTGAGTTTCTTCTCGATCGCCTGGCTGAGTGCGTCTACGATCTCTTCTTCGTGCAAAAAATGAACCTGCGCGTTGCGCACAGATAAGAACATTAGCATCGCTGCATGCGCGGGAAGAAAGGAACAGGCTCAAGGGGGTTTGATGAATGCACCTCTCGCTTCGTCGGATGCACGTTGACGTCGAGGTTTTGCGGCGGCATCTCCAGACTCAAGTACACGAACGGGTGGGTGTGCTTCGGCAGATACAGCGAGTACACGTACTCGCACGCCTTCTTCAGCGACGGGCAGTCGACGAGGCGGTGGTTGATAAATAAGATGAAGTGGCTTTTCTTCAGGCTGTGCAGATACATTTGCACCAGCGTCAGTGGCTGCATTGGATACCATCACACGCATGATCCACACAGCCAGCCAGCCATCGTACTTGTAGTTGGCGTTGCTGATGTAGCCATTCACTTTGACCTGCATGCCCTGCACCGATGAGCCCGCTTCCTTTTCGTACTCGAACTCTAGCAGCTCTGCCGCGAGCTTCGTGCCGTAAATGCCGCGCAAGACGTCGAGCTGCGTGGTCAGCTGCATTGTGTTGACATCGCACGAAGACTCTCGGTGCTGCTCGTGTATGCGCTTGTCAGTGCTGTCTGATAGAGAACGTGTTCCGCGAGAAGTAGACGATCCAGCAAGCACGTACCTTCTTGCAGACAAAGCCCACGTGCTTGGAGCCATACTGGATCGCGTACTTCTGCACGACCTCGAGGATGCGCTGGTACTGCTCGGACGTGTTCTTCAACGCCTGCTTCCGCGTGCTGAGGTTGTAGAACAAATCCTCCACCTGATGAAATACACAGCACAATGGCACGAACAACATAGTATGATGGAAGTTCGTCGTTCTACATATGCATTCACTCGCACGCGCAACATACCACGATCAACGTGCCGTTCTTCCCTGCACATGGCGTCGGGTCGCTGGATGCGCCCGGCCGCTTCGCCACGAGCTTGCCGTCACGGTAGTAACCTCTGCTCGAAGTGCCGGGTCAGTCTCGTCCTGCAACGAACATATTCGCAAACACTTCGTAGCATAAACGCTAGCGCACCTGTACGCGCATGGCTGGCTCTCGGTCTTGGAGGTGATCGTGACGTGGGCGACATGCGAAATGCTCGCGAGCGCCTCGCCGCGGAAGCCGAAGGAGCTGATCTCGCGCAGATCCTCGTACGTCTTGAGCTTGCTGGTCGTGAAGCGCTCGCAGACGATGTCTAGATCTGCGCGCTGGATGCCGCGGCCGTTGTCCTGAATCTGCAGCAGCTTGAGGCCACCCTGGCTTACGGTCACCGTGATCTGCGTCGCGCCGGCGTCCAGGCTGTTCTCGAGCAGCTCCTTGAGCGCGTTCACGGGCCGGTGCACGACTTCGCCCGCGGCGATGCGGTTCACCACCTCCGCACTCAGACGCTGGATGCGGTTGCTGTTGTCGGTGGACAGCGGCTCCGCCATGCTCGCCGTTAGTGCTGCTGCCTCTGCTTGTTCCTACGTCCTGTGCGAGCTCGGTGCCTTTTCTGGATTTTGGCGGGAATGCTTCTTATTGGCTGGTCGACCAGCTTCATAATTTATCGGATACACCCTTTGACTTGCGTTAGCGCCACAGCCATGGTTCACCTGCGCGTCCAGAAGGGCTCGGCGTTCGCGTTCGAGTGCTGCAGCGCCGCCGCCGCCGTGGAGCACGAGGACCTCCAGCGGCTCGTGAAGCGCGCAGAGGACATCGAGGCGCTCCAGTGCGTGGCACGACAGGCTTGTGTTGATGGTGTTCGAAGCAGCTCACACTTCACTGTTGGTGCAGCCTCACAGAGGTGAGCATCGTCAAGCGCCTCGACCTCGCAGATGTCGACCGCATGATCATGCTGTGCCGGCAGCACGTACGCAATGCTCAGCGAATGTGCACGTGCTGGAGAGAAGAAAACCTATTCACCTTGTCTCTTTGATTGCCGCGCAGCCGCCGCAGTGTGTCCTGAGCCCTGCGTCACTGGATCACGCACCCGCGTTCCGAGAGTTCACTACGTACTTGAAGCAGCGCCAGCGGGTGCGGGTCTCTACTGAAGCATTAGAATCACAGTGCTGATGCTGACGATGCAAATGCACAGGCTGGTGTTGCGCCGCTCGCGAACGGATACCTATTGCTTCTCACACCTATCCCGAACTGGGACGCCCACCTTCGGTGTCTCGTTATCAAGTCGAAGACAGCTGAACAAGACGTTGAGTCCGTGTCGCCACACTCATCGGTGCGTTTGGAGGAGGACGGGGTGACGAAGAACGAAACTTTCGCAATGGCAAGCGAGTCCGAACCAAACTCGCCGAAAAAGAAGAAGAAGAGGAAGCTCGAACAGGAGCGCGCTGTTGCTCAGACTACAGCCACAGAGGTACCGTCATGCTTTGCGGTGTACTGAGTAAGATCTCTTCGCGTCCCTACTGACAAAGTCCTCGCTGGATCGACAGAAGTCCACCGACGGTCTATTGAGTGACACTATTGCGGAGAGTTCGATGCAAGCACGCGAAGCGCTGTTTGCTCAGCTAAGGTACGCGATCGATTTTCTCTTGAATGAGCCCTGACTCGAACGATATGCTAACGAACCTCGCGCTCTGGCGACCGGAACAGGCAAGAGTACCGTGCGTTCAACGCGTTCCACCACGAGGTGCTCCAGGAGTGGATCTCGCGGTGATGTTTGCGGTGATTCGAAGAGGATGGGAATTTCCAGCGCACAGTGCATACTCCCGAAGTTCAATAGAGCTGGAGAGCGCACTACGGCGGTATCGTCGCTTGTTTGGCAAACGTCTCATGCAACACTGCCTTTCAACAGCGAAAGCGACAAAAACTGTCGTGGACATCAATCACTATGCGTGTCGCAGCGCCTCCATCGCGTCGAGCTCTTTCGGAACCATCTTCGTGATGACTTCGATTCCTGTCGCCGTGATCTGTGAGCAGGAGAACACACAAACCTCAGTTCAGCATCCAGCTCCTTCATACAGACAGTGAGAAAATACCAACACGTACGATGACATCGTCCTCAATGCGGATGCCAATGCCTCGGAAGTCGCTCGGGATGTTCTGGTCGTTCTTCGGGAGGTACACGCCTGGCTCGACCGTGATCACCATGCCAGGCTGCAATGGAGCCCCGCGAGTGATGTGCGGCGTGTCGTGCACGTCCATTCCGAGGTAGTGCCCGATGTGTGTCGGGTTATACCGGTGGAACTCGCTCTGCACGGACCGGTTGAGTCCTCTCAGCGCGCTGTTCGACTTGAGGATTCCGAGCTGCTGCATGCCGTCCACCATGAGCTTAACCGAAAAGTCGTGCAGCTGGTCGAGCGAGATCGACTTCTTCGTCGCGATCTGGTCATTCAGATGCACCAGGCACTGCTTTTGGACGTCCAGCGTGAACTCGTACAGGTCGCGCTGCGCTGCGGATAGCTCGCCGCTTACCGGCCATGTGCGCGTGATGTCGCTCACATAGCCGCCTGCGACCTCGCAGCCCGAGTCCACGAGCACCAGCTCGCCCTCACGAAGCAGACCGCGCTTGGACAAGTAATGGATGATCGCGGCATTCGCGCCGGAGCCGACGACATTCGGGAACGAATTCCAAAGCGCGCCGTTGCGCTTGCACGAAGACTCAAAGTACGACGCGAGCGCGAGCTCGGTCATCCCCGGCTGCGTGTTCTTCATCATCTCGATGAACCCACCAGCACCAATGTCTGCGGCGTAGCGCATGCGCTCGAGCTCGCTCTCGGACTTGATCAACCGGAGCTGCTCGACGAAGAAATTGCCGCCGAAGAACTTCTCGTGGAAGCTGCGTGTGGCTTCGACGAAAGTTGGTGAGTACTTGCCCCCGTCCGGTGCCATCACAAACACCTGCTCAAGGCCCGTGAGGATTTTTTGCATCGCTGGCTGCAGATCCGGCAGCTGATACGCGTCGTCGGCATGGTACTGCTCGATGGCGCCATCCCGACCGAGTCGCGCGCCATCCCACTGCTCGCTGAAGAGGCATCAACACTCAGCTGATGCTTCTCCAGAAAAGAAACTCCCACTGAAATGCGTGGGGGGAACACACCTGTGCGCGTCGCGTGCGCGCGTGAACAGGATGTATGAGCACTTGCCGTCTGAGCCTTTGCGCAGCACGGCATGCGCGTCCGGCTCCTCCAGCCCCGTGAGGTACAGGAAGTTCGAGTTCTGGCGGAACTCGTACGGAATATCGTGCGTCATGTACTTGGTCTCCGCCGCGTTCACCTGCCAGCAAGCATGGATGCTCGTCGATCATGAGCTCTCGCAGCCTCCCGTTCCGGTGGTGGAGATGGCGAGGATGATTCGAGGTCATTGTTCCGTACAATGAGCGCCGAGTTGTTCGGCAGCAGCTTGAAGAGCTTCTCGCGGCGGTGCTGGAACTCCGACGCCGGCAGTCCTGTCAACACCCCACAGCAGCAGCAGCAGCTGAAGTAAGTGAGCGAATGCCATGAACGGCTAGCTTCTCTCCGGCAGAAGCTACTCGTGCACCTGGCAGCAGGCAGTCGGACGGCACATCGAACGGGTTGCGTTTGTCCTTCGTGAGTCCAAGCGCGAACGCCGAGTTCGAGTACGCAGCACCGGCAAGCACCCGGCGAGCAGCAGCCGCCACCTGCGAGCGCAGCGTCCCCTTCACCTTCGTCGCGAGCATCTTTGCTGTAGTCAAATTTTTTGAAACGCAAGCACTTTTGAGAGTTGACACGGTTAAGCTCACGGTTCAAAGCCTAACCGCTGAACCGTGATTTGGTGTGGCGGACACGACTCCCGACTTTTGGTTGGCTTTGCGCTCGCTATCTCGTCTTCACTTCACATCGGCAGTCAGCAGGTCCGAGTAAACGAGCGCTTATAGCTGCTGCGTGCGTGCACCGACCGAGCGGCAAGAGCGAGAGAGCGAGCGAGCGAGAGAGAGGAAGAAGAAGGCACGTAAGCGGACGCTCACTTAAGTACCGAAAAGATGCCGCAGCACGAGCACATGGAGCTGCACAAGAAGCGCCACGGCGTGCGCATGGACGCCGTGGAGAAGAAGCGCAAGAAGGAGGCGCGTGAGGTGCACCGGCGCTCGCAGTTCGCGCAGAAGGTGCACGGACTGCGTGCCAAGCTGTACAACCAGAAGCGCTTCAAGGAGAAGGCGGCGATGAAGAAGACGCTCGCGCTCCACAACGAGCGCACGAACAAGCACGCGAACGACGACAACGTGCCCGACGGCGCCGTGCCTTCGTACCTGCTCGACCGTGAGGGTGTGTCACGCGCCAAGGTGCTGAGCAACACGGTCAAGCAGAAGCGCAAGGAGAAGGCCGGCAAGTGGGACGTGCCGATCCCCAAGGTCAAGCCAATCGCCGACGACGAGATGTTCAAGGTGCTGCGCTCAGGCAAGCGTCGCAACAAGGCGTGGAAGCGCATGATCACTAAGGCGACGTTCGTCGGCGAGAACTTCACGCGCAAGCCGCCCAAATACGAGCGCTTCATCCGCCCGAGCGCCATGCGCTTCAAGAAGGCGCACGTGACGCACCCGGAGCTCAAGACGACGTTCCAGCTCGACATCCTCGGCGTCAAGAAGAACCCGCAGAGTCCGCTCTACACGCAGCTCGGCGTGATCACCAAGGGTACGGTCATCGAGGTGAACGTGAGCGAGCTCGGGCTCGTGACCACATCCGGCAAGGTCGTCTGGGGCAAGTACGCGCAGGTCACGAACGTGCCGGAGAACGACGGCTGCATCAACGCCGTGCTGCTCGTGTAAACAACTGTCATTTAGATTTATCTTCTACCGTTGCCGCATCTTCGTGTGCTTCTTCTTCTTCTTCTAGGGTCGTCTGCGGTGCGAGTGTGTATGTGTTGTATCAGCGCATGGTAGACACCAGAGTCGACATCATCCATCGTCCCAGATCATCACTCACGACCAAGCGAGTACACCACACAACACATCGCAGCGCACGAAGAGAAGACTCACATGCATTGTATCGGTCAGAGTCTGAGGGTGCAGCATCAGCAACACCGCAAACTGCCTGCGGCTCGCTTCTCTCTCTCGCCCTACTGCTTCTTCTCGTATCTCTCGACAAGCCCCACGTACGCGAGCCCGCTGTCCGCGCACGCAGCGAGGATGGCGTACTTCCCGCCCTCCTTCTGCAGCTTGTTCGACGCGGTGTTGACTAGTCGCGAGCCCGTGGCGCCGAACGGGTGGCCGAGCGCCAGCGAGCCGCCCCACGTGTTGAGCTTGCTCTCGGGCACGCGGCCAACCGCCTCGTCAATACCGAAGAGCTCCTTGCAGTGCTTCGGGTCCGCGAGCGCGTTGAGGTTCGCGAGCACCTGGCCGGCGAACGCCTCGTGGATCTCAAAGTAGTCAATATCGTCCAGCTTGAGCTGGTTCTTCGCGAGGATCTTCTGGATGCCGTACGCCGGGCCGAGCAGCAGCTCCTCGAACGGGTCCACAGCCACGAACTCCCAGTCCTTGAGCACCGCCTTGGGCGCGTAGCCCAGCTCGAGTGCCTTGTCTTCGCCCATGATGAGCGTCGCGGCGGCGCCGTCCGTCAGGAACGACGAGTTGGCCGCCGTGTGCGTGCCGTGGGGCTTGATGAACGCGGGCTTGAGCGTCGAGATCTTCTCGAGCGTCGTGTTCGGGTTGATCCCGTTCTCCTCGGTCACGCCCTTGTACGGCACGATCTCACCCTTGTACTTGCCCTCCTGGTGCGCCTTGTGCGCCTTCATGTGCGCCGCAACCGAGTACACGTCCATCTCGTGGCGCGAGACACCGAAGCGAGTGGCGAGTCGGTCACTCGACGAACCCATGATCTCGCGCGTGTGGAAGTTCTGGATCGCGGGCGCCTCCGGCGCAAAGTCCTTAAGCTTGATGCCCTTGATCAGCTTGAGCACGCCCGGGAGGCCGCCTTTCATGGCCTTGTTGGCGTTGATAAGCCGCTCGCGCAGCGGCTTGGAGAACCGGATCGGCACATCCGAGAACGTCTCGACGCCGCCGGCCAGCACAATGTCGGCCTTCCCGGCAATGATCTTCTCCGCGCCCGTCGAGATCGCCTGGCTCGACGAGATGCACGCCTGCGTGACCGTGTGTGCAGGCACACTCTTGGGCACACCGGCGCCGAGCGCCGCCTCGCGCGCGATGTTGGACGTGCGCACCTCCTGGATGACCGTGCCGCCGAGCACGTAGTCCACCTTGGCCGGGTCCAGTGCCGCCTTGTTCAGCACGCCCTTGTAAGCGTCGCGCAGCATGTCGTACGCGATCACGTCCTTGTAGAGCGTGCCCGACTTGGCGAACGGCAGGCGCACACCCTCGACAACGACCACGCGGCGCGGCGCAGACGCGGCGGCGGCGGCGCTGAACGCACGACGGCTGCCGGTGGAGAACATGGCGATGGCGGTAGCGAAGATGAAGAGGGAGAGGACCTTCGGGACGGGACGGACGGGCACCTGCTCGTGCTGGTAGCGATGCTTCTCGGGAAGTGAGCAGTGAACTCGGACGAGAAGATCGGGCAACACGTCAGAATATGTTTAGAGCTCGACGTGAGAGCTGCGGAATAGGATATTCTAAACGACAGGATTGGCGAGTGAGGTTGACGATAACGAGTGGAATAAAGGAACGCTTGATTCCCGAACATCGGACAGCGAAAACTATGTCGTCGTCGAGCTCATCGAGGTGGGGTATGAAGGCGCACTGTACGGCCTGCTCACGACAACCGCCAACCTTGCGAGCCCGTTCGGTCGCACGGCCGCGAAGCTCATCAACGCGAACTTCCAGGTCTGGGTGGACGAC